>CALNHX010007688.1:0-70664 GCA_940337035.1 Agriotes lineatus | reverse complement strand
AAACACCCACTAAAACAAAGTTTTCAAAAATTTGAACCCCCAGGGGCATAAAAGGGGTTTTTTATTGACTACGGTTTTATTGACTTGACTGAAAACCTAGGAAGTTGAAATTTGGTCAATGAATTTCTTCTGCAAATCGAGTCAAACTATTTTCCGGAATTTTCGAAGTTCACTCTCCAAAGGGGCTAAATGTGGTGGATCTGTTTTCTACAGATCGCCATTACGCGGAAAGTACTGCAGATAGAAAGCTAAAACTCCGTAAACTAGTCGCTTTTACAAATCGGGTAAAACTGATTTGCCTACTTTTCGGAATTCGCCACCAAAAGAATTAAACTGAGTAGATTTATTTTTCTAAAGCTCACCAGAAAGCGGTAACTACTGCAGGTAAGAAGCTCAAAATCAGAAAATCCGTTACTTTTACAAATCGGGTCAAACCGTTTTGATGGCTTATCGGATCTTACGCCCCAAAGGGGTTAAAGGCAGTAGATCTGTGCTTCTAACGATAGCTATAACGTGGTAACCATCTTGATAGAAGGTTTTTCTCCTTCCAACACACTATATAAGCTTTATTTTGATTTCTACCCACTATGTGCAATGATCTATCTCGATTAAGTATTTGTCATTATTTTCCAATTTCATATTAGATATTACATTAAATTCGAATTCTTGTGTTTCTCAATTAGCCTCATATTATTTAATTATAAATTGTATTTTATTTTTTAATTACATACCAATTATTCAAATACCCAATTCATACATTCTTATAATGTTCAACTGCTGTAATCCCTTAATCCTATTTTAAATTTATTTTTATACCCCTGTATTCATATCATTACAGTACATGTCTGAATAACAGGAATGTTTCCGGAACAGACGGTCATTCATTTAGATATGACGGGCCAGTGTACACTACGGGGCTTCGTCATTCGTATATGAACGACGGTCCCGTGTATTTTAATAGGGGAATTTAGAGTGTGGTTTTCAGTCGTATATTTGGTGTAAGAAGTGAAAATTTAAAATTTTATAGAGAAACAAAAGGAAACGCTATAGCCATAACGTTTTATTAAAATTTAAATCTTAAAAAAAACAAGTAACTTCGTACCAAAATGTATTAATGAACTGAGTTCTAACACTCTAACATATTTGTGGTTGATCAAGACACCTATCGCAATACGTGTACAATATTTGCGCTCGTTTTTCAGCAGTATCAAAACCTTTTTTTTCGCGATTTTGGCATAATAAGAAGTCCTTTTCTTCGCAGTTTTTTACCATTACCATACCATCTCCGATAGGATATAAAAAAAATAAATGGTGGGGTCCCAGAGGGAAAAATTATTAAGATTTACTTGGGGGGGGGGGCATCATTCATATGATATATAGGACAACCAGTACTATATGACACACAGCAAGAATATGAGCAAGGTCCACAAAAGCACAACAAACGAAATAATGATCACATAAGATATTATACCAAGTTTAAAGACTGTGGTACATCGATATGATGCTTGTATGAGGGCAATCAGCGGCAATTCTTAGCATATTATTTACTAAAGTATCTTCTTATTTTATGTACTTGCTTCTTTGTATTTTGAGTTATTGGATTTATATTATTGTTTTGAGCAACACACTGATTTCTATTTCGAGAATGTAAGGGAAGATAGACCGTCGGCCTTACCTTTTGGCGAAAGTTGTACTTGATATTTTGCCGCTGGTAACTATCGGCCTAATGGGCTAACTTGTCGCGAGGGTCGGGGTCCAACTATGCTGAAAAGAAATACCAAACGAAATACGAAGAGAGTGGGCGCCAGGTCCTCGACTCAGATCTAATCCTTGTGCCGGACCGTTCACAAGGTCGGAGATAAAAACCAGCAAGTTAAACAAAATAGCAACGACCAATAAAAATATCACAGCTTTATTCAATTTGGTACTATAGTGCGTCACATACAAAATCTACCACAAAATCAAACAAGACACACAATATAGCAATAAACAAATATCCATATACAAATCGATATGCCAACAATAAACACATTAAAAATAGTCAAAGGTACTGCATCAATACATTTAAAAAAAAGCATAAATATGTTAGTCGAGGGCTAAACAATAAACTTCAAATGTAAACTATCGTAAATATTCAAACGAGTTGCTAACCAAAGTAGCAGCACCGGCACAATAATTCGTCCGCATCCTGTGAAGCAGGGTGTGACGAAGCTAGAGCTATGCAAGCGAAAGGCTAACTAATACCCCGATGTTAGCTTATAATTTTAATGTAACGACAAAATTTCAAAGGCTCGAAGCCCGCTGTTACGAATTGTATGATCATACAGGCGTGGCGGTTTCTGTTTTAAAACGCATCAGGTTATTATATGATTGAACAAAGCAATGGCTTGAATTATGCTCCTCACAAAAGCTAGACTTATAAATCGCCGATAATCAAATTGCGAAATCCAAAATATTGAGCATAAGGCTACCGTGAGCGGTTCTTTAGACACGACCAGCACCCTAATAATGACATTTGACAGATTAACCACTGCAAAGAAGCTAGTGAGAAGCAGTGACCGAAGTTGCATAAAATTACAATTAATCTGTGTTCTAGGTAAGCTAATCTATCCTAGAATAATTAACGGCACAACTGAATGTTTTGTTACGTTACAGGGCAAAGAGCAAAAAGGCCTCCAACACAAATTACTACTAACTAACGGTAAGCAAACCTAAATGTAACAAGCCATTCGATAACACAAA
The DNA here is from genome assembly GCA_940337035.1 of Agriotes lineatus. NCBI lineage: Eukaryota > Metazoa > Arthropoda > Insecta > Coleoptera > Elateridae > Agriotes > Agriotes lineatus. The sequence goes on along the minus strand of CALNHX010007688.1, from coordinate 67,922 downwards.
AATATCTACGATCTAATATCACGAGCATGGCTAATACAGCTACCATGAACATAGTCTACTCTGAAATTACACGAAGTGCAATACGAATCAATAAAATAAGCCCAAATACAATATACACAATAAATTTCAATTCGACCGACATTTCTCAAATACAAATTTACACAAATAATCCTACAATATGCATGCTATACGAAATGCCTATAATTAGCAGAGCAGTTAATACGCTAATTCAGGTATACACACCTCAGTAAAAGTCATACGAATCACGCATGCTGTTTTCCAGGGTCGAGCGCAAATCAACAGCAAGCTCAGAAGCATCTGGTGCGCCAAGGAGCCGACTTCCGACAGCATTGCGAGCGTCGCAAGGAGGGTGGCGAACAGACGATGCCAGTACCAATTACACAAAGCACCAAATACGGTAAGCGAACCAAATCCATATTACGAACATTTTCCTGGGTGGATCCAAAACTCAGTAGCAAATGCAATCCATAATGCGATCCCAAATTAATGGCTAAACATACAAATTTTCCCAAATAGATTACGGCGTTCAAAAGAGGGAAACGTAGGCAAACACCATGTACGAACCTTAAGATGTTGTGCAGCCAACTCGTTAAGCCAAGCGTGCGAAGTGTGAACGTCCCAGAAATCCGTCTGTGACGAAACGAATGCCGGAGACATCAATACCAATCTCCGGAACATTCCAGCAGGGGATGCGGAGCCTCTAAATCCTTCCAACTATGAAGATGGCTTTCAAAAGTTGCGAGGACCAGCCCCCAGAGGAAGCGATTCCAACTTACACAACGCAAGACTTGCCAGGAAATGGCCGAGAAATGCTCCAAACCAGCCCAATTCAGCTTATCAAAGTTCCCAAAAATTGGAAAGTTGGCCAATGTAAAAACTAAAGAATGCAGAGTGCTCTGAACTGATAACAGCAGTGTAGCGTTAAGTTTGAAATTAAAGGTAGATGTTAACAAAGTTGACTATCCAAAGTAAAGTATTGTATTTTTAGGAAAATAAAGCAAATAACCAAATCTGACTAATTTATTTCAATCAATAAATAAGAAAATGTCAAAATGAGCGTAACAAGAATCTTGAAGCAACCTGTTAACAGAATAAATTAAAATTACCATCTAATTACAGTCACTTTAGCACTACAGATAAATAATAGTTCAACAATCTTCAACTATTCAGTTTCTAATTGATTATGCTATGAGTTTTGCATGTACAATTCGCGTCAGAGGCCACGTTTGGTCTATATTTTTGGCTAGGAGTCAAGGGCAATGGAGTAATGGACAAAACAAAGCTACGGACCAGACGTCCCTTCTCATGTTTGCACAGGCCATCAAAAGCCAGCTGCCCGCTTCCTTTAGGTAAAAAACGCAGCAGTTGGACTAAAACTATAACAAGATGACAGCACTATACATGAAGGAATCCACCTGTTGCAGAAAATAACGAGTCATTGGACATTACCGGCCATGCACTTAAACTGGGTCTATGACCCCCAGCGAAGCACCTGACACCACGAGCTCGTACATGCCTCTTCGTATTTATTTCTGATAAAATCTTATTATATTGCGAATAATTGCAATATTACCGCACACCTTATGTGCTGGCAAAATTAAAATTTCGCAGTAAAATTTCCATTACTAATACTCTTTAATGCCCTCGCAGTCGAGGACTCTGCGGAGTTCTTATTCACGCGCTGTTATTAGTAGCCATATTCTTGTCAAAACTTTAAATTGCTTATTTACACCACATGTGCACCATAAATTTCACAATGCGCGGCTCGAACGTATTTGCGGTAATTAAGTTCTGTAAAATGTTTTTTCAAGGCATCGGAATGCGCAGAAGGCGCGAATATGAGCATTTTGAGTTATCGGATTGTCACCTACTCCTTTCCGTTTTAAAAATCCCCAACCTTAAGATGTTAAATACATTTGTTTCATCATTACATTGTAATGGAAACTCATACTGTAAAGATAATAGCTGAAACGTCTTTGTGATTTTCATAGCATACTATAAAGGCTGTTAAAAAAGGCAATTTAATCAAAACACCGTTCTTTAAAGAACTGTTTTTTTATTTTCTTCAGAAAATGTATTACATTATTAATAAGAAATACTCAATACATAAGGAAAAATTATAGTGGCTAAATAATGTTTTTAACAAGGAGAATTCGGCGTTTCCCCACTACCGTGTATATCGAAGAACTTCTCATAACGAATATCATTTTCAAATATTGTTACGTCCATCTGACAGATAACTAGAATACCAGCAAAGATAGCCGACTTCTCAGCCGGAGCTGGTCATAGTTTAAACGAGAGACTCTAATTATGTAAGAAATATGAACGCCAAAAAGCAACTAACCCAGGTACTTTGCAAAACCAAACAAAGATAAACGTCGAAATGCGCTACTACACCAATCCCTGAAAATGAGAGAATACGGCAAGGATACATAAATAATATTCTCAGGCATAGATAAGGGATAGTATAATTATATCAACCAATGCACTCCGCAGTAGGTATGCAGAGCACAATAATACCAGATTCAAATATCACAGTTAATATTGCAATGCAACATAAACCATGCACAAATTAAAAGGGAGTCGTTTTAAAAGTTAGGATCGAAACAATTAATGCAAATTAAAACTAGGGCCCACCATTGACGAGTTCTGCTCCGTTTGAGAAAATGTCATACTATGTTCCGCGTCAGATACAATTTCAGAAAATGTCTGTTATTGATAAAATTACGACAAATATTTCTTCCAGGAGCATCGTAAGGTTTTCACAAATAAAGCCGTGACACAATATTGATTTCTCAAACATGGTAGCAAGCGACAATCCCAAATAAATGAAACATTTGACTTCAGAAATGTCTTTCACGTCGCAACCTTCCTGCATCAGCATAAATTGGCAAATGGCCGAGAAGATAAGCAGTTTGCCAAACAATTTTGAAAACCTTGAAAATTCAGGGTAGGCAACCACAATAGCTCGAAGCGTGTAGTAATAATTAGACATAGAAATATAGAAATGACTTATTGTTTAATCATATTGTAGGGCAATTAATTACGTAGATTTGTATAAATGAAATAGAACTGCTCTAAACCAACTTAGGCAGGAACAAGCGCCTACCCCTGGTCAAATTACCACACAAGTTCTAAAAGCAACTATACTACATCAACCATGTAAATAGAAAAAAACAACCAAATGAACAGTTACCGAACTATAGTTTTCCATGCAAGCAAGATTCTGCTACACGTTATGAATCAGAGGTTATAGGCATACCTCGCCCCATAAATTCCACTAGAGCAGGCAGGCTTTGTTCAAGGCAGGAACACCAAAAAACTAATATCAAATCTAAGATTAATTATTATACAGAAAGCACGTGAATACAATTTGGCTACCCGCATCTGCTTTATTGATTTTCGTGAAGCAAGTAATAATATGGGATGGGGCAAAGTGTAGGTGGTGTTTAAAGAAATTGGAGTTCGTGGACACCTAATTTTCCTAATATTGCAAATCTCTATAAAAATACCGTGGAAAGGAAAGTTTTAGATAGGTGAGTGTGTCGCTTAACAACAAGAAAATACATAATTTACGATTCGCTGACAATACCACGCTGCTGGCAAGTAGTTAAGAGGAGATCGCAGGATTTGCTGAAACTGTAGAAATCGAATTGGGACTGGAACTAAATATATTCAGAACTAAAATAATTGCCCTATATGAGAAGAACAATAATAGACCAGACTTACGTCAAATAGGTCGGTTTGAGGTTATGAATCAATATATACCTGGGGTTAATTATTACAAATACAGGAACCGTAAAAATCGAGGTAAAAGACTTAGCCAAATGACTGAAATAGCAATAATGAAGACGAATAAAATGTGGAAAGACGCCAATATATCCAAACAATTGAAGATCAGGCTAGTGCGTTGTCTAATATTTCCCGTCTTTACCTATGACAGTGAATCGTGGCTGCTCAAACAAAAGATAAGAAAAATCCTCCATGCTACAGAGATGTTTTGTTGGAGAAGGATGCTACGGGTGTCATGCACTGAACAACGCACAAACGTGTTATTTCGGAAGGAAATTGGCTATAAACGACTTTCCAGTGAAATACAGTTAAAGTCTGCGTTACTTTTGCCATATAATGCACAAAGACCCTGAGACTATGGATACAGTAATTATTTATTCATGGTGAGATGGAAGGAACTAGACCCAGTGCCAGATCTCCTGCCGGTGGACAAAACGATTAGTCAAGACAACTGAGAAGAGCGTACACACTAATTTATTAATACTACAATTATAAATCAAGGGAATAAGATGATTCGGCAGTAGAAGAAATTTATGGTGAAAGAAAGTAGTCCAGAAACAACACTTTCTAAAACAGCAGCCAATGCAATGAAATGGGAAAAGTGATAACCAATATTTTTTGAAGATATTTTAATAGCAAAGAACAAAATTTGTTACGTTAATCGTTGTTAGATGTGTGTCCTATGTACAGGACTGTATTTATGGCTATCGATAGCCGTAAGTAAAAATTATATCTAATTTTTAGACCTACTAATGTGTTTAGTAAATAGCACTGCTGCGATGATATTGGATTTCAAAATAAAATAGAAAATATTGGTCTTAAGCACTAACCGCCACTAACGGAATATTTTTAATTAAATCACAGAGAAAATGGAGAATAACAGTTCACACGAACAGGAACGAGCATAGAAACGGATATTAAACTATCAGTCAAGTTTCATATTTCAATTAGTTAGAATTCCTAAATAGTTTACGTTATTTTATATTTCAACTCACCTACCGAGCTAATTTGGTTGCCTATCCTAGTTTCTCAGGGTTTTCCAAATTTTTGGGTTAGCCCCTTATCTTTTCCGACCATTTGCCAATGTGTGCAGCTGCAGGAAGGCATGCTAGGTGAACTACGTTTGCCAAATTTCCATTTTCTTTCGGGATTTTCGCTAGTGTCCTATATTGAGCATTCACTTTGGTGTTGCGATTTCTCTCCGGGAATATGGATGAAGTTTCTGGAAGAAATATTTTCGTGATCTTCTCAAAATCAGACATATTCAGGATTTTTGATGAACGGAAGCAGAACACATCAACGCTCCTTGTAGTTACGGGAGAATATATTCTGTCGTGAGCCAAGCCCCCCCCCCTTTCGTTTGACGAATTTACGTGTATGAGGATTCCATTTCTGCAAGAGCCGTGGGTTGCAACGTCAAACAGCCGATTTAACCTACCGCAAACACATGGTTTCTGTTGTGGCTTATCGTCATCGCTTTGCTCCTAGCCACCTTGCGATGCGCCTGTGTTCTACTTGCTAACTAGGTCTGCCTTGAACAATTTTTCTCCCTTGCATTAAAGGATTGGGCCACGATATAGCTGCGACCTCGACTTAACCTCTAAATATACAATTATTTTTAAAGTGCTTCGCGTTAGTTCTTAACGTATTCGTTCAATATCAGAGTAGCTTCATGAGCACATAAAATCAGTATAATATAGAACTTACCTGTGTAGAGCAACTTATTTTGAATTATTTTAAAGTACTCGGGTCATTGTTTCCTTTCGATATTTTTCTCAATGTCAAATGTAATTGAAAGTTTGGATGTGTCTCACGTACCATCCCAGTTATCGCTATTTTTCGCTTCTGCATCTTGTAAAGTAATTTCTGCATGTGTCTTGTGATTTAAAGTTTTGGATTTTCTCATATTTTGATTTATTTTACTCATTTATACTATTTATTCATAACTTTTGACTATTGTATTTATGACTTTTAAAACGACTCTCTTAATATTGTAATATTTTCTTACTACTGAGATATTTTATCTGGTATACCGTGTTTTTGTGTATGTACTACAGAGTACCTTGGTTGCTATAAAGTATACTGACTAGTTATTTCAGTAAGCGAATTTTATTTGTACCCTTGTCGTCCTCTCTCTTTTTCAGGGATTAGTTAGTAGAGTCTTTCTATATATATTTTTTTGATTAGCAAAATGCTTGGGTTACTTGCTACTTACTTTTGTTTAACCCACGACCAGCTTCGACGAAGAAGACGGCTGCCTTTGTTTCTCTTCTACTTCCTGTCAGCGTGACGTAACAGTATTTGGAAAAGATGTTTCTAATACATTGATCTAGCTTTTATAAAGCTGGAGAAACTTTATGATTTGTGGTTTTGATGCATACTTTGAGAATAATAAAATTAACTTGTCAGGCTAATATTAATCAGCAAAATAAAACTTTAAAGATGTCGAAATTAATGATACTGATAGTGCGAGAGTACTTGAAGAGTTGGTAACTATTGAAATGGATCAATCATTATTTATAATAGTTGAAAAATAATTTGAAACATATTTTCTGTAGTAGGATAAAAACATATCTTTGTTAACTGCGAAAGAAATAGAAAGTACTATGATAGTATCAGTTATATGGTGTTGGTTGTAAAATGTGGCGCAAATTATCTGTGTAGATGGATTATTCACATAGAAGTGTCCCGATATTATAGTCGTAACATATGGCAAACGAGAAATAAAAAAAGTGAAGTTAATGACATTTTTGGCCAAAGATTCAAGAAAAATTATTGAAGTGGTGGCTGTGTGTATCAGAAACTAATAGATGGTCAAAGGAATGTCCCACGTGCAAATTTAAAAAAAAATGCAACAGAGTAGAAGCTAAACAAGAAGAGTCAACAAATTGTTTTCTTAATAAAATAAAAGGTGCATAAAAAATGTCGTAAATAGTGTATATTTATATATATTCAGATATATTTTATACATAACAAGTTATTAGAAATACTATTTTACATTCGTAGATTCATAAGATTATATGAGATGTTTGTTCGCTCTATGTGAGGATAGACTTAACATAACCATCATAGCAATTTTGATCCAACTGTCAACACAAATAACGCTCCCCTCTTGAGTTTTTCTATTATGCAAACCACCGCCGGCTGCTTGACAGCACTTGCAAAGCCGCAAAACAAATAAATGTAAATAGTACAATTAAACCCTGGTGTGACACACTGCGACAATGGTAGCACCCATAAACAATGCCCCAGATCTAGATATACTGCGATACATGAATACATTAACATGGGAGAGACCCTCTGCCGCGTTTCGGAGCTGCCGTAAATAAAGTATGAAATATGACGTCTTCATTTGCAGGTCGTGTTTGTCACTTTGTTGCTACCCTTCGGACATAACCAACCCTTTGTTCGGAAATATACCTACTAAGAAGTCAGAGGATGTTGAAGTATTTATGCCATCGCATTTTGTCCGCAGGTAACGGCACAGCAGAAAAACCTTAGGAATTCAATCGGAAACTGCTAGCATTCTGCAAATATAATTCTTACAATAAACATTTAATTCTATACTCCCACCCGTGGAGCCGAGCAAAAGTTTCATGGTAAGTAGGAACTTAAGATTGACATATTTTACGCCGATAAATTAATATTAAAGTTTTTTGTAGATATTTTGTGTATTTCTGAATTACTCTCGGGCTATGATTATCCATAAGGGGACTCGTTATGGGAGGATCACCACCTAATAACAGCTGTTGAATAGTTAATAATGGCTTAATTATTATAATTTCCTTCATTACTCTAATTTGCATAATTAAAAGGTTCCGCCCACAAAGCAGGTTGAAGCATTAGAAGTGATGAAATTTACTAAATACAGAAATTCTAGAAATGCTAAAATATTAAAATAGACATAGCCTACTTGATTAGCCAAAAACCAAGATGTGATTTTTTTTAATAGCACTAGAAAAGCATCAGAATCCCTTGACGAATAAGAAATATTAACTTAGTAATTTACTAGCAATTTTACAACAACAGCTTTAAACGTTTGAGGTTCTTAAAAGTTTGGCACGCGGAAGCTCATTCTTACAAGTACAAGCTTCACTTGAGTAGTAAATACGTGTTAAATTTTGTAAAACTACACAATGATAATTTCTTGTCGTGTTATTTTATATTTTTCAATACGATTAAGTTTTCCATCGTAGGTTTATAAATACTCTTGTTTTCTACTGTATTTACAGTCATGCTGCAAGGGAATTCTAGTTTAAACCACACTAAACATAGTCAACTTGAATTAGCTCAAATAAAATTAACTTCTTGTTTTTCTGCATTTTATTGTTAAACCCACATTAAGAATTCATAGAAGTATATACATTTTATTTAATAAAAAGGTTTATTTCTGCTATAGAAGAAATGTCCCTCTTAGCACATTTATGAAAGTTATACTCAGTAAGTAAATTTTGAGAAATGCAAGTTTTCAATAAATAAACAAAACACATTCTGCCAGAGAATGGTTTGCATTCCATAGACAAAAGATGATTTATTCGTTTATTTATAATCTTTACCCTTCTCTACCTTTAGATCTAGAAGATCACTCATGCTTTCTTTAGTACTGTTTTACGCGCCGAACCCGTTGGGTGCCAGTTTTGTTACATCACTTTTTGGTAAAATGCATCGTTAGCGAAAACACCTGATAGTAAACTAGCTCAAATAAAATGCCGGAGAGAATTCATGAGCATGAAGAGTACTTACTAGATTCACCTAATCGAATGAACAATAATAATTTAATAGATAACGGCGCCAGGTTCAACAGCTTACCATAATATGTTCCGCAGAACCACCCGGAGTAGATGAGCTGCGACCAAGATAAGCAGACATAACGAATATTCGAAGAATAACTAGCGTCAAACCTTAACAACACGTTTATTTATAACACATTAAAGCACGAAAATACGATAATAACACTGGGTTAACATATTAGTCTTATAAACCTAAATTGGGAATCAAAGGGTATAAATATAAACGAAAATTTTCTGAATAACCTTAAGTACGCCGATGATATTATGTTAATAACTTAAGTGAAACATAGCTACATACATAGAAGGAAAAATGGTTATAGCAGTAAACATCCTCAAAGAAGTAAACAATTAAATTAAATTAAAAAAAGTCAGGAAACAGAAATTGAAAGCAGAGTTAAACTAGGATGGGCCTCCTTCGATAAACTCAACCACATAATGAGAAATAGGAAAATTTCTAAACACCTAAAAACAAATGTGTTTGACGCTTGCATCCTACCTGTTTTGACCTACGGTGCGCAAACATGGACACTGGCAAAAAAAAACATAAACCGAAACTAAAACAGTGACACAAAGGGCCAAAGAAGAACAAATATTAAATCTAACGTTAAATAACAGAATAGAAAAACCTGGATAAGCGACAAAACTAAAATCCTACCATAATTATTATAGTACAAAAAATTACCACTTTCCGCAAGCGTTTTAGTGCTGCAAGTGAGTACTCTCTGCACCAGAATAGGAAATATATCAAGTAGCAAGGATGGAAAACCATAAATTAAGTTTACTCGCTGATGCGGTCGTCGAAAAGCCCTGTTCGAACGCAGCAATCTTTTATAAAAGATTAAATATATTATCCGTATTTTTCAACGCACATTCATCTCTACAAGCGTCAAATAACGCTGGTAACTGTATGTAATCAGAGTAACCGTTTACTATTCCTATTAAAAATGTTAAAGTCAGATAAAATCAAAAGTAAAAAAAAATAGAAAACTGTGGGTGACGAATAGTCATCCACCGGCAGGCAGGGATTCAATCAGGAAACGATTGATGAGCTCATTCCGCCTATAACAAACCTTCGAATAATCCAACAAAACACAAATTTCCTTGGAAGCGCAATGAGTATTGCTAGACACCCAGAAGATTAGAGTAATCAAAGGTCTGACCTTAGTGGCTACGCTGCGTGCTGGGGAAAACCTGCAGGAATCACGTCTCCAGGTTTTCAATTTTTTAGGGGTAGAACTCTTCATTCAGCGGACATGTGCTGCTACTTCAGGCGATCACGAACTCTTCCCTTGGCAGCAAAGACCGGGCCCTTGCCCTCATGGATATATCAAAACGATAACGTACGGTTACCAAACCAAAACAGGAGGAGAAGTGGAGAAGAAACAAGACGACGGACCATGAAAAAGAAGAAAGCAGGCCTAAAAACAGGTTCGGTTGAGCCTTAGGAAATAAATAAAAGCCAGTCCTACCTCAGATCGTGGGTGGCCAATAGACACCTTAGAATTGGAAAGCCAAACAAATCAAGTCAAATCTGTCATATTAATTAACGGTTTCCTTGGGCTTACAGAAAACCCCAAAGAAACAATCCGTGAGCTTCAGAAGTCAAAAGAATTCTGAAGATTTCCGAAAAGAAACCTGGAAGCTGAAGACCTATCCCCCAGTTCGAAACTGCGCACGCGGAATTTTGGGGGTTACTATAGTAATTTGTACAACTAGTTTTGAAAGTCATACTTTTTTTCATGAATTTGCAGTTTGATAACGAGGGCGAAGCTCGAGTGAATCAAGCAAATGAATGAAAAAAATTAGGACTTTCCAAACGTGTTGTACACGTACCTTTTTTGCATAATGATCTCTTGGTCGAAATTTAGTCGAAAAGGATTTCGGAAATGACAACTGTCAAATTGACATTTGAATAAAATAGTTAAAGAAGTGTGCCTTTTCACTTTAAAAAAGTGGAACTTTCAATACGATATTTCGTTAGAAAAAGACGACTTTTACGATCACTATGCAAAAAAAAAATACTAAAAGTACGTAAGTGACTCGAAATGCTCAAAAATCTACGATTCTACTATTCTTATTTCTGGGCATAAAACTCAAATAAAATTAACATTTTAAATTTGAACGAAACCTATGTTTCAGGCATACGTAAATAATGATGTGAACGAGTCTGAATCTATGCTGTCGTATAAGTATGGCGAGTAATCACATAAATTTCAGATCTAGTTGGTAGATGTTACATTATATTTATTTGGAGCCACGGAAAACTAGATTGGAAATTTATTAGAACATTCGATATAAATATAATTATTGTTATAATTTTGCCGCTACATCAGTTGTTGTAACACTGCTAATAAATTTACTTTTTCGTTTTAAGACATAGATTCTAAAGTTTATAGTAAGATAAAATAGTATATTTTGCACGTGCCTTCAGAAATTATATTGAACCAGTTTCCATAATTTTAAATATACCCGAAAATTCTAAATTGCGTATAATATTCACACCGCGCGATTCTACACTACAAACCAAGCAATAAAGTTTTATACCAATTTAATTTAAATTAATGGATGGGGAGTTCCTGGCAGTTTCAAGTCATATTCGAGTTTGCTTGTCGTAGAATATTTCTAACAAATAACGATTTTCAGGTGTGGTTCAACCTACAGAATAAGTAAATAATTTGTAGTTGTGCTTGTCATACCCTTGGTTCATCTACAGTTTTCTGCTCATGCTGCTCCAGTATTGCTAAGTTTCTAAAACATTAATTATTATCAGTTATTCAAAAACTACTACCAACTAATCTATTTCGGCTTGTATGATTAATAGTCGGAAAACAAAATCAGATGCTAACATTCTAGTTGCAATGCAACGATATAGCTATAACTATAAAATGTTTTACACACTAGACGCGAAGTTTGCCCTACGCGCCTAGCGAGTTGGGAAACACGTTGTATGTGAAATAAATTTACTTAAATTCAGACATGAGCTGAATAAAACACCAAGTTGATGTTTCTTCAGTATGAAACGATTGCAATTAGTCCAAGTTCCAATTTGTAATGCTTCTTATTGGTTGGAAATATTGAAATATAAAATTTGATTAAAATCACTACACGCCTGCCATGTCCATTTTTATTTCGTAACAACGGCTGCATGAGCAAAGAGGAGATGAGATGTATATGTGTTTGTAGCGGTCCTGATTCGTGCACCAGAGCTTTTTAATATATAATCAGCTAAAGATGACCTGCAACTTTGATGTTGTATTAATTAGAATGCATTATGTATTTGAAATCGCTCTCAAGGTGAATCACTGCACGTCCCGACAATGCAAGCGAATAAGCGCCAAATGACGTCGAAGTAGCTAAACATAAACCTGTAAACAGCAGTTCGCGGTTGTCTGCAAAAGGCTAGACTTTTGTGTTCTGGTTGCGACAGCTGGCGGGTGAAAATCAAGTGCAACGGCCAACACCTAGTTTTGGGACGACACCCGAGTGGGAGTGGGAGTGCCGTACAACTTTGGATACTTTTCAGCGATTCCAAGTGCAAATTTGACCAACGACACTGTTCACACTGACCACATTCACTGTTTAGCTGGAAGCAAAGTTGAAAATAGGTTAGTTCATTTACCATCAATGTATTTGATCAAATCTACAATCCAGTGCTAAGTTGCATCTTACTTCCAGCGCAGTACATTTTTGCATTATATTTTAGCGCGGAATTGTGATGCCGGCTTCAAGGCGTGGCCGCATAGTCAGCAAATACCAAATATGCGCGCGGTTACATGTGGCGCAAGACTGGACTATAGTGAATTTTTGGGAGTGCGTGAAAGATATTTTCGCGAACTTTCATATTATTTTTAGCGTTTGATATGTTACTTATATTTGGCGCTGTAATTGCGCGTAAAATTTAGCTTTTAGCTTGTAGCATTGCAAACCCAACTTTAACCTTTTTTATTCATGGCATATCTTAATGTCAAACCGTACAAGCGAGTAGAATTTACCTATTCGCTCGTAGCCATTTAACTAAATATTAGTCTTTATTATTTACAGCTTATATTATTAGAGTATTGTCGTTTTGTATTTGTTTTATTTGTATGTATGTATGTAAACATCATATATAGTATATTACATTTATATAAGAAGCCTTGGCTTTTATTCCTAGCAGGGTTGAAGTGTTCATTTTCAAAATTCAAGGTATGTACGAGGCAAACTCAGAGCAAAGCTGTGTTGGCACTTCCATAGCCATTGCTGAGGTAACAAACTGGTTTCGTGCATTGACATCTGAGCTAGCTAGCAACTTAAAGGCAATCAATATTAAAATAACGAAGGACGAAACAAAACGCCACGTTACATGTTGTGTCTTGTGTAGTGTAGGCTGTGCAGAGTGTAGCAGTGTAGCTTGCTAATAATTATTGTATAAGAAGCGAAAAATATGTGTGCGGTAAGTACAAATTACAGAGTACAGTTTCGTTAAATATAATTTAATAGTTTCCATAACAATTAGCGTCATGACAGTCGTTCAGAATAATTATGTATTTATTGCAATTTATTTGTTTCAAACGATGTGCTAGCACAGGGATTTTGAAAGACGAGTACATATAAATATATGACAATTTCTATTGAAAGTAATTGAAAAAGTAATTTATGTTGTGCAATTATAAACAACAAGTAATTGATAATGGAATTACTATTTCATTTGAGTAATTGAAAGATTTGGTAATTTAATTACCTCATTGAGCAATAATTGGTGATTAGTAATTAATTACTTTTTTTAAGTAGTTTGTCCAGCTCTGGTTCCAATATATCTACAAATATGCAAATTTGCATTATTCCAGTCACATCTGCGTCTTGAGAAAATTATTGTAGATTCAAACTAATAAAAACTGCTTAGGTCATCTATATGTGGAATCAAATTTTATTGTTTCTCGGTACTTTGACGTGTACAGCAAGTAGCTTCATCTGAGATTCAAAATACGTGAATTTTCTTGAAAATTTAATAAAAGTAATATTGCAGATAGTTTCCTCATAGTAATTTGTTAGGTTGTAGTTAAAATTCAAGGACGCCTTGAAGGCATGAAAATTGGGGAGATGGGTCAAAATATTGCTTTGTCCCAGATGGTAAAGTTCCTAGATAAGGCTATGTTAATGAATTTTTACAAAGTGTAGGTTGTAATACTAACAACCTACAGAACTTATCAATCAATTTGTTTATATGTGGAATTACAAAAAATTTCATTAATTTATATCGTTGCTCAGCATTTACAGGACTCATAGCTAACAAAAATATCGATATTCTATTCTCTCTAGTCTAGTTGAAAAACATATTCAACAATTCAAAAACAAATTATGCAACTACGTTTGCAACTGGAGTTAACATATAAAAACGACGAATTTTAAAAAATACTCGGAAGAAAGCCATAAAGTTACGATCATTAGATTTTTTCGTGACGTATCTGATCGTGGAAACTCCAGTAGCAAGCGTAGCTGCATGAAACCGGTTATTTTTCTAATAAGCGTCTTTAAATGAAGTGATTACAGCTTCAGCAAGTTTGTTATTTTAAAACGCGCAACAAAGGCGAATATGAAACAAGTCCCCAGCAACTGGGTGCAAAAGGTTCCAGATGACCATTAATCATGCTGATTGGGTTTGTCTGGGTTGACATGAGGAGATGTGAGAAGCATATGCATATGTCCCGGTGATTGGTTAAAACTATTTGCAAACGGTAATGCTCACCCTTCCAGCCAACCATTACAAATGATCTCACACTGCAGTTTACGACTTTTCCAATAACTTCAATGCACTTTAATTACAATTTATGGCTGATATAAGCAGTGGAAACCATATACCACGTAATTAAGCCAAAGATATGCACTTACGTAAACCGAAAAAAATTGCTCCCGGCTCTGGAAATTGCTGCTAGCTATCACTTCTATTTTTATTGATAGAACAGAACAATGATACAAGTTACTTTATGCATCTCTCGTATTATGCGCCAATACTAAATTTTGAAAATGCATCAGTCAACTGTATGTAGAACAGTTATTATATTAGAGCAGAAGGAGATAACCACAAAAGTTCATACAAAAACTGTAGTTGCACACTTTATGGTTAATTTAAAAAGTCTCAAGAATTCCATAGAGTAGTTTCATTTAAAAACCAATTAGATGGCGAAAAATAATAGGTAATTGCTTTGATTTAATTGTACGAATACCAAGCAAAAGGTATTACTTTTAATGACTCAGCCTTCGATAGAAAACAACTACTCGGCATCCATTTCAAATGTTTACGTAAAAGAGTTAACTACATACAAGTATTTAAGAAGAATACAACCTAAATAGGACTAACCTGTATCTTTGTTACTACAATCATGCTTCATAACTGTGTTTGTTTATTTTTGCAGTTTTAGTGTTGAAGATTTGTTCTTTTAGTTATTTATTAGATCCTAAACGTTATGGCACGTTTTGGGTGTGCTAAATTCTTTCTAGTTATTAATCCACATAGTTTTCTTATGAATTCACCAGCGTACAGCTTGATAAAAGATCTATTTTTGAAGAACTTCCACAATTCAAAATTAATTTATAACGTCTTTACGGCCGTATGAATTGTTATAACAACCTCCAAGAGGAAAAATACATATCAAGGTAAGTAAATATACAGGCAGTTAAAAAAATCAGTAAAGCCAGCCAAAAGAGAATCCTGGAATGTATTTGAAAATAAACTTGAAGAAGCCGCTCATACAACCAAAACCAGTTCTCAAATATAATTAGAAAGTTCACAATATACGCCAACAAGAAATAAGAAGTATCAGATATGGTTTGAACATACTAGGTGTAAGGTTAAGCAGATTTTCTGATGATATTGCCATTTTTGCAAAAACAGAAGATGCAGAAGTATATAAAGTATAAAACACCACCCACAATACTATAAAAACTGAAGATCACCCAATATAGAAAACATACATACCTATGACAAAATAAGTAAAGAAAACCGAGACACAAAAATAAAGCGTAGGATAAAATTAGGATGGGCTGCATGTGGGAAACTAGAGTAAAAAACAAAAATATGCAGTCAATCTATCCTCCAAGTCACAACTTATGGAGCTGAGACGTGGGTATTAAACAAACCAACGATAAATTGAAGGTACAACAAAGAGCGATGGAAGGAAGCGTATTGTGTATCTCACTAAGAGACCACAAGACAAACACATGGATTTGCGGTAGACTTACAGTAGAGGACATAATAATAAAGATCAGCTCATTAAAGTGGAAATGTGAAAGACATATAGCGAGATAGGGAAGTTGAAGAAAAATGAAAGAAGATGAAGACCATGGGGAGAAAAGAGAGGCTTCAGACGACCAATGCAACGATGGGGCCATGACTTGAAGAACTGGCGGGGCAAAACTAGCATGACAGAGCTCCAGCCAGGACAAATATAAGACAAACTTATATTCAAAGAATAGAAAATGGCTGAAGAAGGAAACAAGGAAGATCAGAGAAGCGAAAATATGCTAAAAGCATGGTAGGGCTACTTTGTAGCTAAATTTAGTAGTAAAGAAGGTAGGGACATACAGCAGAAGATCAAATTTGGAAAGAACATGTCAAAAATGCATTAAGAGGAACAATAACAGAAAAATCACTAGCAGAAGACAAAGTAACACTTCTTCTTCTTGTTGTGCCGTGTCTTATCTTTGGAGGTTGGCTATCGTTATGGATATTTTTGTCTTCAATGCTGAGTTACTGAAGAGTTGCAGGGGTTGTATCCAATCTACTCTCTCAGATTCCTTAACCATGACGTACGTCTTCTGCCTTGTGACCTTCTTCCCACGATCTCCCTATTTTTAATACTCTCCGAAAGATCTACATTCAAATGATTCTAACCTTTTTATTGTGGCTTTTTTGGGGGTCCAGGACTCCAATCCATATAAAAGTATTGGGATTACATAACAATTGACCATCCTGAGCCTCAAGTGAAGATTTAGGTGTGAGTTGGTGTACAGTTTCATTTTAAAGAAAGCTGTTCTGGCCTTTCCAAGTCTACTATTCTCCTCTTGGGTCTGGTCGTGTTTGCCGTTAATCGACGTACACCAAAGTGACACCAAAACCGTTAAAACATGGAGGACCAGTCTCTAAACGGACACGCAAAATGTAACAACAGGTATGGGTTTGGGAAATAATACCTCAAGATTGAGAAAGAAATACTAGAGCACCTCTGTTTAGCGCAAGTGGAATTGAAATTCGACTCCAACATATGAGAAACAACAGTTAAGAGCACAAATATTTGAAGAAACCAACACAAGATGACATATATGCACTAAGAACTATGATAGGAAAAACAGCTGAAAGGAAGATTTATATCTAACTTTTCCAGATCTTAAAGCAGCGCTCGATCTAGTATAAAAAATATATGGAAAGCATTAGATGAACTCCAAACTGACCCAGAGTGGCAACAAACCGCCAAAAGCACATACAGTAAAGTTGAATGTGTCAGAGTGAATGGGAAGACATATTAGAGCTTCAAAATTAAAAAAAATGCCTAAAACAAGGAGACAGCCTAAGCCCAATATGGTTCGCCACTTATATGGACCCAACAATAAAGGCCAAAAAGAGACAAATGAAAGCTACAAAACTAGGGTACCATAACCTAAACCCAATACATACATATGGACTACTAGGCGCTAATGGTATTGACTAGTCGCCGAGAGCATTGCAGGTCTTCCGAAGTATTTGGATGTCTAGAAGGCATGCCGAAAAGGAAAAAGAGTAGTGCTAAACATAGAAAGCCATGTTGCACATTACTGACAATGACAATTGAAAATGTAGATGAAGGAACCCGAGGAAGATCGGGAGCCCAATAGGACGAAAATATTAAAGAAAGGAAAACAGGGAGAGCATTGCAGAAATGGGTTAGCAAGGAATGAAACCACCAATAAGAGACGGAGCCGAAACCCCAACGCCATGAGGCATAACTGGGTATTAAAGAAAGAAGAAGAATTATATTATAATTCACGACTCATTTAATTCATATCCAGTGATAACCTAACTTCTTTGAATTTACTAACGTTTAATCTTCACCTTTGTTTCATTTTGGTAAGACCTTTTTGCTTGCACATGATTTTTCAATAACGTTTACCAATTGATCTGCTGTCTAAACTGGTGTTTGATGTTTTTCTTTGGTGTCTTTAGCTGCAACATCGTCGTTGTAAGTTAACAATTGTACGGTCCGAAAGCGTCTGTCGCTGAAGGGTCAGCAACGCCGGTGTGTATTTTAGGCGTCCTCTCCCTCTCTCTTTCTCTTCAGTAGCTATCAGAAAAGTAGTGATCAACTGGTTAATTAAAGCGTATCCCTTGCTTCATGGACTATTTCTCTCCATTTAGAGCGATCATACGAATCATGTGTTACTTGTTATAATGGTTTTCCGGCAATATTTTTGGTGGCCTAACTAGTTACTTACTACTTACTTTCGAACTCCTTATTGTATTCCTTTTCTGCGAAAACTTTCCGTGTGCAGTCTCAGGGCGCGGATATTTTCCGGCCTCCATTCCCTTTTCGAGAATTTTGAGGATTCTTGGTTTTACTGTCGAAACTATTATACGGCGTGTTCGTTCGAGATGTTACTTTGGTGGCGCTTTACGTGCGAATTTTCTCCCGAAAGATTCGTCGTGGTTTGGTGAATTGCATCTGGTTATCTCAGGATGCGATAGTTTTTCGAAAGTAAAACATCTGTTGGACCCCGCAATCAAATGCCTTATCCTTTTCATTCGCCTTTTTTCCTTCTCTTTTCTTTCCTGTTCGTTGTGCTTTTAACTTCGCTTCCCTGTCCCTATAGTTCTACGACGATCTCGAGATTTGCTGGACTACCTATTCTCCGTCTATTGTATTGGATATTTCACGCTAAAAATCCGAAACACTTCAATTGCGAGCTCGCCTCGCCAGGCTCTTTTAGCGTCGCAAATCAGTTTACGAGTGAAATACATGGCTTATTGAATCGCGTCCATCAGGGAAATTGCTTACCCCAACTCTTAAATCTTATATTGTAAATTTAAGTATGCAACAAACAACCGTCAGTTGCTTATCTATATAACTTTATTGTAATTTTGATGTCGGTAAACAACCGTTCGTTGTTTACCAGATGCAATTTGCTTCGTGGGTTTCCTAATTTTGTACTGTACTCTCTTTTAATCATTGACAATAGTAAATGTATAATTTTACTGCTATATGTGTGCCAACTGGCGATAACGCGACGAATTAGTTTATCTTACTGCAATAATTGGTATTATATCTACATCCGCGTTCGTTCGAAGGGGCCTTGTGGTGCGAAGAAATACGTGATTGTATTGATTAAACAGTTTTTTGAAGAGCCGAATTAAAGTTTTATTCTTCGCTAAATTGATTCCATGCACCTTTATGTAATAATGTCCCATACTATGCACTGCTTATATAGTTGTTCTCTCCCAACCATATACGTAACATGGTTTTTAGTGTATTAAGGACGTCGTTTTGAATAAATGCATTGTTGATGTGTAAACTAGCCGCGTCGTTTTTCTTGGGTACTCATTATCTCCTTGTAGCCTGTCGTCCGTCACATCTCGACTACTTCGTAAGGTTCACTGAGCATGTTACGGTAAGTGTTTGAAGATGGCGCCCGTAATTATTGGTTTACTACTGCTTCGAAATATGAGGTAATTTCGCCTCGCATTTCCCTTTTTAAACCTGTGACCTGTGTTATAAAAATTTGAATTATTTAATTTTTTCATTTTTCATTGTATTTTTAATTTGTACTTATTCTACAATAAAACATTCGTTTAACATTTACTGAGAACTGCAAATGTATTTTGTTTGTGAATGAATTATAGTTATAAGTATCAAATTAATTTTTTCCCACTGAAGAATTGGTTTAGTGAAAATAAGATTATAAATATCATAATTTATTTATCGACTGTCACAGTCATTCTTGCATTTCGTATAAGAAATATTTCTTTAAGTAAAAGAAATTTAAATTGGCAATAATCTTTAAGTAGTTTAATTCAAAGTCTAGCGTGTGCTCTATGGTGGTAAACCATGCACTTCACTATGCCTCAGTATACATTTATAGACAGACTTTTGATTAATTACAATTAAATTGTTTCTAGAGTAACTATTTTAAGTTTACAATAATTATATACACTTACGCAATAAATTCGGCAAGTATAATAACGAAACACATAATTTTAAAACTTTATTTGAATTGGGGATATCAATACAAATGCAACTTTCAATTACAACTTAATATACAAAAAAACTAGAAGTGAACATAAATTCTCTGTGCCAATGTGCAACCATAGTTTATAAGAATGTAGGAATAAATAACACATATACAGGGTGTTTGTAACTCGCTAGTCAGCTTATAACTTCGTTAATAATAAACACAGTGAAAACACCTTTTTTGTTTTAAATGCCATTATGCAGTCTGCAAGTTGTCATAAATCAATTACAATCACAGCCTCCTAGGACACAAATAGAGTTTGGCGAAACACTTCAGAAAGAGCTGACTGCTCATATTTTCCGAGTTATTTGTGGAAACGGAAGCTAAGTAAATCTTAATGTAATAAAAATGCTGTCACTGCAGTATCAGAATATTCTGGATATTCAAAGATTTTTAAAAAATATTTTTGTTTGAAGAAATTTGCATGTTATTCAGAATATGCTGATCGTAATCCTACTATTTTCCACCCCAGGTGATACTTCTACCGGGTAACCGATGTCAAAACCGAACGTATCAAGTTGTCTAAGACTTTAGCTTCTCCCCCCCCCCGCCATAATTTTAAATTTTGATCTAGACAACCTTGTTTCTTAAATTAAATTAAATGCTTTTGCCAAGTTCGGTTTCCAAACCGGTTACCCGGAATGCGTTTCATCTTTACCATTCTATTACTACCGATATAGCACACATTTTAGTGAAATCTAATTATTTTATTTCACAACAACAAAAAATTTATCTCTAACCAGCATAATATTTTATTTATTTTAGACATAAAAAGCTATAACTAATAGCCTATGTACTAAGTAAAATTATAATACAAAGGGTAATCACAAATCAAGCGTAATCCTTAACAGTCGTACAGTATTAGATTGGCATCTTAACAAATAAAGGCATCTGAAACAAACAATTACATCACTCATATGATCAGAATCATACAAGTGAATTTAGCTACCGTACAAGTGCAGTACCGCATGCAGGGATTCTGTAATCAGAGAAGGAGAAAGAAAATTGTACCCGCATGGAGAAAAGTAGCAATGCAGGCCAGCAACTATCACCCAATAATCCGGTAGAGCGTCCCAAAGTTTACGTAAGTGCGGATAATTATTACATTCTGTGCAGAAAATAGGAAAAAATAAAGAAGTCGAAGTGAAAACGACTACAATTGCGCAATAAAGGCGTGGTAGGTTTTACGTTAATAATTAAAATGTAAAAATTATCCAGTTAAAATCATTTATTTGTCTGTTTATTTGTAAGCCACAAATATTCATGCTTACAGAAATATTTTGTAGGGGTGGTTAAACAAGTAACTTGATTATAACTAAGAAAAGGCGATTTGATTCCATTAAGCCGTAATTGATTAAGTTTAATCATAGCAATCTATTTGTGCCAATTATAATTTAACATTCATTGTTATTTGTCAATTTACAAGCAAAATGTTCCATAATGTGTTGCTTTACCTAAACTAAAATTATAATGATATTTATTTTGCCCCAAATTTGTGCGTTTAATTGCAACATTTAGGTTGGTTTCAAAGTAAGTTTTCTAAGAGTTGCCCTAGAGAAAGAGACAGGTTAACATTGTTAATTTTTGTTCATGCTGTTGAGATTGTACTACAGGTAAGTTATTGATTGATAAGAACCGTGATATTAGACGTTTCTAAACGATGTCACGACCTGCGAAAGAAATTACAGCAATAAGAGTAGCTTTTTCTTTAGAAATGCATTAAAATTGCCGACTAGTTCTTAATTTAATTTTGGCAACCACAACCACTTACAGGTCTAACAGTTGTAATGTCTACTGACCGCCTAATTTATATGAATGTGAGTGCAGTAACGATTGTCTAGGTTGAGTGGAAGAACAGGTGTTTACATAATATCTGAACTCCGCCTTTGTCACAATTTTGTTTAATCTTTTTTTTTTGTTATGATTTATCTATTTTAAGTTGCTTGTGTGACAATCATACGAAAGCGTAGAGCTGCCATGTCAATATTGGAAAATATTTTCAGGTAAATTTACACGTTTTCTGTAAATTTACACGTTTTCTGTAAATTTACACTTTTTCTGTAAATTTACACTTTTTCTGTAAATTTACACGTTTTCTGTAAATTTACACTTTTTCTGTAAATTTACATTTTTTCTGTAAATTTGCCCTTTTTCTACCGATTCGTACCGTCATGGCAACACTGGTTGATTATCCAGTAGTTACAGCCGAACTCCATTCTACGCCAGACGCCAAAACAGTTGGAGACCAGCAGACCACTAGTTCATTGCATTGTGCATGTTTCTCGGCATGGATGAATTTATGGACTTTCTGCGGGGCAGGGGCGTCCCCGATTTGACTATAAAACAATTCCTAGACGAAAATGTAAGTTCTATCGGTTATACTATTTGACATATACACATACGTAAAAGAGAAACAACAGTAGGTACGTGCATTTAGTCATACATGTTAACGCAATATCAGCAAAATTAAAGTGAGTTAAGAGTACAAAACGTACGTGTGTTCTTCTTTATAGCTGATGTGTTACCGAGGCAATTCATAGAGTAACTAATTGGATCACAAAAATATAAAATGCAGGTAATCTAACCCTACTTTTTCATAGTTTGCAACCAATATGACGTATACTAAATGCTCGTATTATTAAGTGGCTAACTTGTAGCTATTTACCGAAGATTATTCCCTCATCTAGGTAACAAGTAAATGGTAAGCTTAAGGATTACTATAGCACCGCCTTTATATGTCTTAACTATCATGTTTCCCACTTTTTATGCAGAATTTCCCAAAAGAACCGGAACGGTCAAACATGTACATATCTCAGCAACGACTTGACATAACGTTCAGATATTTGGTATACAGGGGTTATCGATAATGCCCGATGTAAATATAGTATGCTCTCAAGTTTTTTTTAACGTAAAGCTATGTTTATTCTTAGCTTCTTCTATTTGTCGGTTTAAAGATACTACGCGCTTCAATATCAAATTTTAATTCCCTTTAGTTTGGAAGATATGGAAAATCAGCATATCATTGAAAAATATCGAAAGATTAAAATGCATATTTCGAAAAATCTATCTTGGTGATAGGATAGGATAGAAAGACCAATCTAAAAATACCGTTTACAGCGTTGCCAGATTTATGGTATTTCCACTAATGAAACTTGCATTTCACTTTTTTAAAGTGGCATAGATCAGGACTGTCAACTGATATAACAGATTTCTATATCCTTTTCTAAAAACGTTGTGAATAGATGAATATACGTCTGGCAAAACTAAATCTAGCAATAAGATTTTAATGTAAATAATGTAATAGAACTAAAAGTAATAGAATTAAATGTCATAAAGTTTAAAGTTAAATAAAGAACGACAATGTCACGTTGTCACGGTAATGACAGTTTGTACATTGTTGTGACCGATCGAGCAGGTTTTTCTGTCTACATTTTGACTGAAGCATTTTATTTGATAGTTCGATGTCTTTGTTTATCTCTCTGGAACTATCACACTAGACTTGGGTTTGCCAGACGTGTATATTGTTAGCTATTATTGTAATATCTAATCAATCTAAGATAACCGACAAATTAATACTATGTTTGACGTTCCTGTTTCTCTAAATTGCATTAATTTAATTAATAAGTGGGCCTGATAAATTATTTGTCCCTAGCTTGATCCGGCAGCCATCATGGTTATGCCCGATGATACCTTGAAAACGTTGTTACCAAAATTAGGCGATAGGATTGCTATTAAAGAATACTGCAAAAAAGAATTGGCACCCAAAAAGCAGAGCCTAATTGACCGACTAAAATTGAAAATGTCGACGCCGGGCAATAACACCGTACACAAAGGAAGTTGCAATAAAAAAGTAAAAACAACGAGACTGATTGAAGTGGGTTGGGTTTGTTCAATGGATGGAGAAACCTACACCCAGGTGCGTAAACTGCAAGGAGGTGGCACCCGGCAAATTGAAATTGCAAAGTCTGCAACGGTACAAACTGTACATCAACGCGCCTTGAAACTTTTTTTCCCGTTTGACAAATCGACAAAAGGATATCTAGAAAATTTTGAAACAAGAATGGTAGATTTTTCGCTACAACAATTAGATGATCAGCTAACTATCGAGGATTATTTTTCTCGCACCGCTTTGACAAAGTTGAGGTTTTATTTGGCTTCTAAATGTATCAAAAAGGCATCTCCTCCAGCTAAACGCACTAGGATGCGTAGGGCTGCGTTATCAATTTCCCGAAATGGAATTTTGTCAGATAATGAGAATTCATCAGATGCGAGTAATGAAAAATTTAGATCGCTTCCGAATGAGGCAGACACTGAATTCATTTCCAATCGGACAACCAACGAAGACCCTACACCGCTTCTGGGCTTGGGAACAATTGATGACTACGCAGTTCTTTCCAACCAAGACGTAACGTATTTTTTCAAATTATTATTTTATTATTATTATCTTCTCATTTTTTCAGTACCACCCAGCGAGAATCAGCTGTGAAGAAGAGCACAGCACGAACCTAAGCGTACACACTGATGACTGGAATAATGATCCTTACTTCTATCAATCGTCTAAAGTTGTAATGCAGACAGAAACATTCGACCAACAAGTTCCCAAAGATGACCTAAGTTTATTAGTAAATTCAATTCTTGATTGCTGTGAGAGTCAGCCATTACCAAACGCCACCAATACAGACATTTGTGAGCCTCAAACAATTTCTTCACTTTTGCAACACTTACAACATAACATCAACACGCAGAAAATATTACAGTTCAACGTATATAGAGAAGACATCTTTGGATGTTGCGTTCGGGCAATGAGAAGAGTCGGATTTGATCCATTCAGTAAAATTTCAGTCAAGTTCAGTGATGCTGAGGGTACAAGCGAAGGTGCAGTTGATGAAGGAGGTCCTTGCAGAGAAATGTTCAGATTATCTCTCAACTGGTTGAAAGACAGCGGGATGTTCTGTGGTGACCACAAGAAAAATTTGGATCTTTGTGGAAATGCTTTGCACAAAAACATGTATTTCGAAGCAGGTCGATTAATCGCATTATCGCTGATCCATGGAGGGCCAGGGCCTCATTTTTTCTCTGAAACACTATTCACTCTATTATGCGGCGAGACTGCAGTTCCAACACTTGATGATATTGATCGAGATACAAGAGAAAAAATTACGCAATTTCAAAATGCCAAGGACCTTGATGAACTACAAACAATAATATGAGGCAGCGATATTTTTTCTCTTGCCGGATTTCCAATTATTGTCAAAGCAGAAGAGCAAAAAAAAATTGTCCAAGGTACAAAATATGTATATCTAATACCGGTTAGTTCCGGTACCGAATCTGTTGAAATAACTTTAGAGAATATATTATTTTTAGGAACGCTACGATTTTTTGCTGTTGACAGAATTAGAGAACCATTGCGTCAATTAATTGAAGGATTGACAACATGCGGTCTATATGAAACACTTAAGCAATATCCCAGTTTATTCAAAGATATATTTTGTTCTGAAATCACACTATCTTCAAAAATACTTGAAGAACTATTCCTCATCGTCTATACCGAGCCTGGGACTAATACCCGTAGTACAGAAAATCGGGTGATTTCTTACTTCAGGGATTACGTACTGGATTTGGAATGTATGTGATATAACAATATTTATTTTTTTTAATACGTATGGTTTTAGGTGACCCGACAAATATTGTCACACTTTCTGATCTTTTAGTCTTCGCAACAGGATCTGATTGTCCTCCACCTCTAGGATTTCCCTTAAGGCCACAAATCATGTTTTTGCATGAAGGGAATTCACGATTTCCTATGGCAAATACATGCTCTCTTCATTTAAAACTGAGTCGTTCATAACAGCTACGAAGAATTCAAAACGGATATGGATTTTGCTATGAGTAATGCTAAAACATTCGGATTCGCTTAATACTTGTTTTATTTTTCGTTCATCTATTATTCTTAAGATAATAATTGATTTTGTTCATTTTTATATTAACAGTACTCTATTTTGTTACACAGTTGCCGTTAAGCTACCTATATTCATAAATTTATGTAGATATTTAATGTTAAATACAATCATTTTTACGCATACTTATATAAGTTTCATTTTAAAGTACTGGAAGAATATCGAAAAACTTCTGTCTCAAATTCTTGTATAATTCTATGGCTGCTTCTGCTTGTTTGGTCTTGACCCATCCCTCCTCCACCATAATTATGGCAGCCAACTGGTACACGTCATAATCTGAAGTGATTCTGGGCTTGGGTATTGTCTCCAACCAAAGTTCTGTTATCTCTCTGCTTACAGGATGTAAGTAGTCGGTTTACATGAAATCTTGAGGTCTATTATACATCATGAATGGTCGTCCAAAAGGTGCAATGCTATTTCTGGAACGCGTTATTCTATGCGTATTCCATTCCAGGGCAACCGTATCAAGTTCCTCCTAGACAAAAAAGGTTCCGGTTTATTTGTAATTATTGTGGTGTAGTTGGTTCGCTGTATGGTTTCCTCGATTTGATCTTTGACAGCCGCTGATTAGAATTTCAAAATCATTTATATCTGTCAACTTTGTCACATATCAAGTAGGAACCATGCAGCAAATGAACTATAACGTTGTAAATAAAGCACTGCTTGATTGATTTAAATACAGCTGGGTATCAAGTGAGCGCTTAAGAAATGTTTATATCAATAACTTAAGTAATAATTTTAGTCAACTCTTTACATTTTGAATACTAGCAAACATTGAAATTCAGATCGGATTAAGAGGAACCCTCGACAGAACCTGTTATTACCATTGTTACTTATTGAATAACAAAGACCGACTTACCTTTATAATATCTAAGAAGCAAAATTGTATAAGTGATTTATCCATTAGGCTTCCTGAGAATGAGCCCTCATCCTTCAAAGTATGAAATACATTCAACCAAAATTGTGAGTTATGTTTTCGTAAGGTTGACCACCACGCCTCTATGCGTTGATTTGCATGACTTGTTCCATATAAGAAACCCGGAAGATGTGAAAGTGCATCCGCTCCATCCAGTTTTAGATTTGTCTGTATTCGTGCAATGATGACATTTTCAGTACCCAAATCGGCGCGTACAGTCTGTGGACATCCACCTCTAGTTATAACTGCTTTCAAATAATGATAAGCAATTACCGAAGGATCGTTTGTATTTGGTCCTGCTTTCAACCAGATAATGTAACGAGAAAATCCGTCTATGCAGCCTGTTATACAAATTCCAAATGGCTTCAGTTTGTCGTAACAATCGGTATGCCAGAGAAAATTGGGCCCTTTATTGTAGTATTGTCTTCTTCGTAGACGACGTCGCTGACGTAGTGTAACTCCATCAGGGTCAAGAGTGCGTAACAGTTCTCTGATTGTATTTTGAGTCACAACAAATCCGTGCTGAAGGCACTTAAGATGCATCCACCTGTAGCCGTGTAGCTGACCGTGTGTCGATATTTGTGTTTCCAAAAATACTAGAATATTAATGTCCGTGTAAATCTTTCTTCGAAATAAACGAAGTCGTTTTAGATGCCTTCGCAAATGGCGTAAACTTAGAATATAACCGTCTTCTAGAAGACATGTCAAGATTTCTCTGTGACTTAATCCGATTTGAAAGTAGGTTTTAATATATTCGTCCATAATATCTGATGCATATCTCTACTTCATCGGCACAATGCAACTTAACCGGCGTAGAACAAGGCTCGATTCTCACTACTGAATAATTAACACGTCGTTGCCTTGACGTCGTATTGCTTGGTAGAAATTTTGACAGAAACAGTGTAATTGGACAGAAAAAGTGTAAATTTACAGAAAAAGTGTAAATTTACAGAAAACGTGTAAATTTACAGAAAACGTGTAAATTTACAGAAAAAGTGTAAATTTACAGAAAAAGTGTAAATTTACAGAAAACGTGTAAATTTACAGAAAACGTGTAAATTTACCTGAAAATATTTCCCAATATTGACATGGCAGCTCTACGCTTTCGTATATTACAACCAACTGTACAAAATAAAATTTATTTAACAGACAATACAATTTACATAAAACAAAATTTTATAAAATCATGTATTTATGACAGTTATATACTGTTCGATTGGTTGTCGATCGAGAGGACAGATTGCGTAGTTATAGGTGTGACCCCAAATCTCGTCTGAAACTTGTGGAGTAGCATCCATGTTTTGCATCGTTTCAGCACATTCAGTGCACATCCCGAAATGCCGACACGGCATTATAATGGTAGTGGGGGGAGCGTTGTGACATATCGGGCACAGTGCGTTATATCTTTCGCCAATTGGATTGAGAGCATTTTCATTGTTACTGTCAGGTCTTGCCTCTTCCTCTACTTCAACAACTTCCTCTTCCGAGTCAGTAGTGGTACTATTATCTGAAATTAATTTATTAATGTAGACGAAATTTAAAAAATATTAATATTATTCCACATACCATTAATTTCGAACGTAGGGGGTACGTCACCAGGAAGTGCTGTCAGCGAAATTTCCTCTTCCATATTAATAGTTTCGTCATCAGCAACTACATTCTGGAATATTCGCTCCATCGTAGACGAGACTCCGTTCAAAAAGGATTCCACATCTCCGTCTTCGTCAAATTGTGAAGTTAAGTCCCGTATCCTCCTACTATTTGACTGATATGATCGCTTTGGTAGAACCTTTATTTGAAGTCCTTCGACAATAAAGGCTCGAACTTCTCTAACTGTGAGCATCGATATTTCCCGTATTTTGCCTGTAACAAATGAATTGTGTGTATAGGTCCTGGATTCAATTTTTAAAATGCACCAAATGGGTGTTGTTGTTATTACCTATGAATTCCCATACATTCGGACCTCGCACCCTTAGTAATCTCTGCAACAACGCATGGAAGGATTCAGAATCATTGTTTGTGCGCCTGGATCGCTTGTATACGGAAAATCCGTCCGCGCCTACTCTAGTGAGCCATTGCCTTCGGTAATACTTAAAACATATACAGTTTTCAAAACGGATACAATTCGTTTAATTATGGTTGGTTGTAAATATGGTTGTTTAAGTAAATTGCGCCCCATTATGTATCCGTATACACATGCTGCAAGGGTTAGTTTGGCATAGCATTGTAGCAGAATACTCACGTTAACAACGTTTCAAAAGAATTGGAAAGGTGATTTTCCGTGATAAAGTTAGACACATACTGAAATCCCTGTTGGATTTGATTGGTAGGCAATAATGCTAAACATATCAAAATCTTTAGGGACCTTTTCGCAAGTCTGTTATCGCGTAGTAATGGTTTCAAGCCAAGTCAGCATGCTTTTCGTAAGATAGCCTAAAACAAATAAACTTAGTACAGAAAATAACCACATACCAAATATTCAGCCCTTTTAATTACCTGAGCGTAATGAAAGAAACAACCCGCCTTGTTCACGTTTGGAAATTGCCTCTCCAAAGAAGAAACAAGAGGTTTCTCAAAATCCATCATAATGAATTTCACTTTCATATTGGGTTTAATTTCCCTAAGTTTTTGAAATATTTGGTCATACGCCGAAGTTTTCCTGCTTTTCATTAAAGCGTACGCACACGGAAAAGCCTAGAAAATGTTATATTAAAAGTTGGTTTGGACAACGATATTATCACTTGATAAAAATACATACGTATCCATATTGTACTGCCATTATAGTCAGTAGCTGACTACTGGCTGGATGACGGGGACGAGTTTTAAATGTACCGTCGATATGGATTTCTTTTGATTTGCTGAGTAACTGCATTAAGTCCTCCGCCAAAAATACCACTGATGTCAAATCTTCTTCACCTACAGTACCCCAACAAAAATTGGTTCCGTCGATTTTACCGTATAGGGGGTTATCGCGGCAAATGCTCCCCAAATCCTCTAAAGTATTTGGCATAGGGGGTGCAACTAATCGGCGATGACGCCTCATAGTCTTTGACATAGCTGGAAAGGCTATCTTGCTGGCAACATCTACAGGGGCCCTTAAAAAGAGAACGTAAATAAAACTATAACATTACCAATTCCTGCTAATGAATTTCTTCTCGGTAGAAATACAATAAAAAGTAATCGCAAACAATGTGCGTTTTTTCTACAAGTTAAGTTTCGTTTATAAAAGCATAAATATATGATACATACCTTGCACTTTGTGTAACAAATATAGGTTTAATATCTTCGCTCGTATTACTCCCCGTTTCTAACATCGCCACTCTTAAACGCAACGCTTCCTCCTTTTTCGCGTCTGGTAAATGGCTGTGGTTTTCCCCAAGTGTGGTAAATTGATTTTCGTTTGCAGACGCTCGTGCTGGACACCCTTTCTCCGTACAGATCAAAAATTGTATACCGTTTTTTGTTTTATTTTTCGAATAATAATGCAGAAAACTAAAAGCCGTGTTTACACAACTAAAAGTACCACGGTTGCATTCGCCAATTTCTATTTTCGGGTTTTTGTAAACAAACTTCCCTTAACTTTTAATAGCGATATTATCACAGAAAACAATTATTTATTATGCCTATTTCCTGTGTTTTTTAAAACTATTGACTCAGCTTCGAAGGCAAGTCCACTGTGGTTAATGTTCATATCTGCTTATTGAACGCTCCTAAAATTAAAGCCGCACGCACACGCTAAAAAAGCGTGTCTTTAAAGATTAGGTTAGATAACCTACAAAATTTCAGATTGGCCTGGCAATAACTAATGTCTTCTAGCAGTGGCTACAAGTATTAATTCTGTTAAATGGTCTACTGTGCATCAGATAATTGTAGTACAAAGCAAGGTAAGGGATTAGCGTTGTTCAGATTTCCCAAAAAGCAAAAATTGGACTCCGACTAATTCTTTACGGTTATGTTAGGTAAGTAGTTTTGAATAAACTTGTACGTGCAATCTTATTGCTTCTCTCTTCTGCAGCGTCACTTTGAAGTATCGCAAATTAAAACTAACGCAGAAGGCATTACAACATTGTGGTGTTTTGTAGTTACACTGAATTGGAAACTATGGTTGTTTGTGTAACAGATTTTAAAAAAAGGAGATTACCACATTGTCACATGCTTTTAATTCTTGCAGGTATTTATAAAGATACTCTTCAAAACTTTAATTAATTACAAAATATTACATTTTAGGAAACAAGTTACGAACTGCAGAAGACGTAGATAGAATTGTAACATCTCAGCTGTCATTTGATGATTTGAAAACCATTAACGGCCAAGTTTACGATACATTCCTTGAAGCTGCCAAAGAAGCCGGCAGGTATTTATAAAGATACCTCTCAAAATATTACATTTTAGGAAACAAGTTACGAACTGCAGAAGACGTAGATAGAATTGTAACATCTCAGCTGTCATTTGATGATTTGAATGTCTACGTATCAATAAACAAATTTAGTGCTATAGTGGGCTAACTCGTAACCATACAATTGTTGAAATATTGCGATTTTGTTTCTGTCGTACATTATTCAAGTTTTTGATGTTTTGTTAAGAATCGGGTTGGCGTTGTCTGGGATATGTTTACAGCATGTCAATTGTTTGAGATAACTGTCAGTATTAACTGTTAATTCTCACTTCCGTGCCAAAATGCTGATATCTCCAGTAAGATGTGCAAAAATGATCGATTTATGTTGTTACAATCTTTAAGAAATCGCACTGCAACAGC
Organism: Agriotes lineatus; assembly: GCA_940337035.1. Lineage (NCBI taxonomy): Eukaryota > Metazoa > Arthropoda > Insecta > Coleoptera > Elateridae > Agriotes > Agriotes lineatus. The sequence continues at coordinate 36,455 of CALNHX010007688.1, read as the reverse complement.
TACAATTACTGCTAATGAACTGGCTGCTGTCAGAAATGTTCAAATATTGTCAGGTACAGTTCAGCGACGACTTCACGAAAACAATCTGAAACCATATCGGGCTGCCATTGGTCCAAAACTTTCAGTACGCCACAAACATAATCGACTAAATTTTGCTATAACTTACCAGAATCTGGGGAACTCGAATGGAGATGCGTGTTATGGACAGATGAGTCTCGATTAGTTTGGATGCTCCAGATGGTCGTTCACGGGTATGACCAAGAGAATGCTATGCTGCTTGTGCTATGGCCACAACTTCAAATTTTTTTGGAGGTTCGGTAATGGTTAGGGGAGGGATTTCTTCAGATGCGCGCACAGAGCTTCACATCTGTGATAGAGCAGCCCTCAACGCAGATAGGTACATTAGGAACATTCTTGAGGAATATGTTGTTCTGTTTAGTCATTTTGTTGGTAACAACTTTCGTTTAATGCAAAATAATGGATGGCCACACTCTGCAATATCTAAACGAAGTTGGAATTACACTTTTGGATTGGCCAGCCTGCTCACCAGACCTGAACCAGATAGAACACGTGTGAGTTCAACTGGGAAGAGCAATTCGCACTCGCCCTAATTGGCTTCGGACATTAGGATAGGTTACCACAAGAAAATCTTGCACAATTGATTAGCAGTATGCCTAGACGTCTAGAATGTGTAATTAGAGCTCGTGGCGTAGAATTAACAGTTAATACTGACAGTTATCGGAAACAATTGACATGCTGTAAACATATCCCTGACAACGCCAACTCGATTCTTAACAAAACTTCCATCAAAAACTTGAATAATGTACGACAGAAAAAAAATGGCAATATTTCAACAATTGTATGGTTATGAGTTAGCCCACTATAGCACTAAATTTGTTTATTGATACGTAAACATCGACATCAGAACATGGAACATGGAAACGAACAAATACTACCATCAAAACGAAAGTACGCTTATACCGAACGCTGATCCTTCCCATTCTTCTTTATGGATCGGAAACGTGGACATTGCTCAAGCCGGACCTTGACAAGCTTGAGGTCTTCCAAATGCGATGCTTGAGGCGGCCGCCTTCGAAACGAAACAATTACAGGAAGATGTGATCAACAAACACTGATAGGAGAACAAATACAAAAACGTCGACTACGATGGTTCGGACATGTCTGCCGAATGGATGATAACCGTTTGCCATGTAAACTTTTTTGGTAAGACTGTCCGGCAGACTGGAGAATTCAGCGATTAACACCGAAGAAAACCTGGCTAAAGAATATCGAGGGCGACTTAAAGAATCAGCGATTATCGGTTATCGGTGCCCAAGACGTCGTCAAGAATGGAAACGAATCGTAAATGGAGTGTGAGACCCAGTGGCACCGACAGCAGCGTATTCGTTTCGGGGACGACCCGCCCGGACCGCCAGCAAACGGACCAAAGAAGAAGAAGAAGACTAATAACAATAAAGAGGGAAAAAACCCCTGGACAAAAAAACCCGGACATAAGACCCTCGGACAAAAAACGTCCGGACTAAAAACCCCATGGATAAAAAACCCCCGGACTAAAAACCCCCCGGATAAAAAACCTCAGGACTAAAAACACTCGCACATTATGTGGGGTCCGTGGGCGATTATTATTATTATTATTGATTATAAGTTATTAATTCTAATTATCATTCATTACTGATACAAGAATGCATAAAAAATGAGATATGTAAAGTGGGACATTTATTTAATATAATACACATACAGAAAATTCACAACCTAATTGTTTTTTGTATGATTAACTTGAAAAGAGGCTTCCACGAATGGGGCCCCCAGTTAATCCGCTACGAATTCCGGTTCAATGGGATTGCCGGGAACTGCCACTTAATAACCCTTGACTTGGGTTCAGTTATTTGTTGGAGTGAAACAAGACTTAACAAACACGAGTATATTGAGTAACAACGATTACAAACGTCACTGATGGACCGATGGTTTTTTACAATAGCTTCAACTGTTGTGACACGCTTGGATTGGCCTCGCGAAAATAGCGAATTGTGCGTAACCGTCACACAAAACAACCTGGAAACGTCTTTACCAGGGAGCTAGACCGACCGCAAACCAGCACAAAGCATAGCTGAACTTGCTTACTCGAAATTCTGAATCTAACTGAAGCTGAATTGACAATGAGCTGAACTCGCAAATTCAACAAGGAGGGGAAGGATCAAACACTATTGGCTGAGGCGATCCTGCGTAGCCAATCGGAACGTCGCACGTTGTTTAGGAATAAATGCTTATTTTAAGAAATCTTAATGCTAAGCTCTCTCAATGAGGCATTGTATTGAACGAAATCCATAAACACATGAGACCCAAATACGCTAAGTCGGCTTAAGTCCTATTAGAAAGTGTATCCATCCGCTTAAAAGCCATTAAGGGAAGCTTACAAATTCCTTTCCAATATTAACAGAGGCAAACAAATACGACCTTTGAATGAGATAGAACAGTTATGACTTGAATTACATGAATAATTATAAGCAAAAAGGTTTTGATGCACGCATCTGTGCGAATCAAACACTAATGTTATTATTTACGGCAATTAAAAAGTTTTCTAAATCACGTTCGCCATGCGAATGCATAATCCGTTGCTGTCGAAATGCACAACGTTGCCTAATTTAACATATTTTCAACGCTAATATTTCAAAAACTATTCGTCCAAGACCAAATGATAATGATAATTTTTGGTTCAATTTTTGACAAACAATTGCGTGCTGTAAATATTCTCCGCACGTTCTAATACACCCTGTATAATGTTGGCTCTTGGAATACTTGTTTCAGGAGGGTTTGCAAAATTTGATATGTCGGTCTTTTATTCTTCAGAGAAAGTCAATTTAGTTTAGTCTATCGCCAATTTCCAATTATTAATTATCATTCCATTTGCAATTTTTAGAAAATAGTAATCACCTGCCTTCTTATTCGACAACTATGATTACCACTGATAACAAAAGCTATAATACAAAGATACCTACCTGCTAATGTATTTTGTATTAAATAAATGCCCTAATTTTTACATGTGTCATTTTGATCTGCATTCTTGCATCAGTGGTAATTATAATTATAATTAATAACTCATTATTATTAATAAAAATAATAATCTCCCACGGACCCCACATGATTTGAAGGTGTTTTCTTTATGATGGGGGTTTTTAGTCCGGTACGAAAAAAAGAGCGTCAGTTGAAGAGACAAATTTTCTCTAGAATTTTAAGCTGAGTTCAAAAATTTAATAATATACCGGGTGTTCTTTTTAATATAGAAGTTAACAAAAAATGGGAAAAAACAAAAGAATCCCATTTCAGAAGTATTCAATTGAAAAATTACCTATCTCACATCAATACACATTAAAAATGCAATAAAAATGTGAAGTTTGAAAAAAATCGTTACAGCCGTTTTTAAAAAATCGAAAAAAAACTGAAAAATTACAAGAGCTTGCTGTCGCATCTACATAGTACACAAAACTTACACCGGGTGAATATTCCAAAACCGAACATAGGCAATTAACATGGGAAAAAGGTTTTTCGCAGATTGCTGCTCCCCATTTTAACTTAAGAGGGTTTATAATGACACCAATCGAAAGAAATTTTTTTTTCATCTAATGAATTGCGAATTAGTTAATTTTCAGTTGTATTTCTTTATTATTTTATCGAAATTAAACGGGGCTGCGCGCGCTATTGCGCGGTCTATCCTCAATTTACCACCATTTTTAGGCTTATTACGTTGGGCCATTCCGTTCTGTTACACACTCCGCCCCTGCCTCCCTCTGCCTTCCACCTGACCAAAGAAGGGGGCCCTCGGGGCTCGACCTCTCTCTAAGGGGCCTCCGGGGCTTCGCCCCTCTCCAAGGTGGCCCTCAGGGCTCCGCTCCTCTCCAAGGGGGCCCCCAGGGCTCCGCATTTCTCCAAGGGGGCCCTCGGGGCTCCGCTTCTCTCCAGGGGGCCCTCCAATTGCGTTCAGTAAAGAAAATTGGAAATCTTAAAATTATAGTCGCCAACGGCATAATGAATCTGTCACTTTAATGACGTTTGAATCTATTTATTGGCTTACGAGTCATGGCTCAACATGCTTTTCCTAATTGAATTTATTGCGAATTTTTGATAAAATAATGAAAAATATAACTGAAAATTAACTAATTCGCATATCACTAGATGAGAAAAAAATCTTCTTTCGATTCGTGTCATTATAAACCCTCTAAGTTAAAATGGGGAGCAGCAATCTGCGAAAAACCTTTTTCCCATGTTAATTGCCTATGTTCGGTTTCGGAATATTCACCCGGTATATGAAGTTTCAACGCCATACCTCTTTTCGTTTTTGAGATATTCTGTTCACAGACAGACAGACACGCAGATTCACACACAGACAGACCAATGAAAAAAATATGTTTTTTGGGTTCAGGGGACTCTAAAACGTGAAGACCTGTTGAAAACTCAATTTCGAATTTTTGGAGTGAATTCAATACTTCCTTTATTGTAAAAGGAAGTACAAACTGGAAAATTAAAGAAAAATTTATTCAACGTTAATAAGATATCTTACAACAAAATCACGTGTGCTACACACATTTCCGCAGAGCGTGCCCATAACAAAACAAACAATAAATGAAAGTTGCCTAGGTAATCACGACTAACGTGGTTTGGGATTGGTGTATTTCATATCCGCCCGTATGTGGATATGAAATCATATTCGTTCAGTTAACTACAATTGCCCACTTATCCATTCTGTGGATTGTAAAGAAAATAGAATATTTACATGCGGGAGTAGAAAAAATAGTGTATTCCTAGTAAGCAAAATTGTATCGCCGCCGACGTAAAGAAATATGCACACTGAGACCTATTATTCTAGGAGGATGAGTCGGCGTTGTGTCAACGGTCGGCGTAGTGTCCAAAGGGAACGGTCGGCGTTGTGTCCACGGTCGGCGTAGTGTCCAAAGGGAACGGTCGGCGTAGTGTCCACTACAGTGTTGCATTTTCAATTAATTTTTATTTTAAGAGTCGGCGTTGTGTCCACGGTCGGCGTAGTGTCCAAAGAGGACGGTCGGCGTTGTGTCCACGGTCGACGTAGTGTCCACAGAGGACGGTCGGCGTAGTGTCCAGGGTCGGCGTAGTGTCCACGGCCAACGGTCGGCATAGTGTCCACGGTCGGCGTAGTGTCCACGGTCGACGTTGTGTCCAGTCGGCGTAGTGTCCAGGTCATACTTTTGTACAACACATCGTAGTCAAATTTTGAAGTAAGGGGTTTTTAAATTTCAAAATCAATAAGTGTGAGAGTGCCCGATATCATTGCGACATAATTTGTTAGAGTAAAGCCCCCATTCGTCGCATTTGTGCAATGCAGCTATATTAAATAGAACGCATTTATCGTTGCCCGTTTTTGTCTCTATTACATCATTTACCCTGCATCTGTTGGGTCATATTTTCGTGAAGAGTAAAACCTAGACTATGTGCAAATTATTACTTTTTTTCTATAGCACATGTTAAAGTGTGCTTTTATCAACTCAAAACAAAAGGTCAAGTTTTACTTTAACAGCAAGGGTAGATAAAGTAACACTTTAACATCAAGGATAGATAATAGTTATTATTTAACAAACAAGTATGTTAATGAAGGCGATTAATAATCGAAACTGTTTAAAGCACGAACGAGCGATACCGAGTGAGTGCCTTTAATAGTTGAGATTATTAATCGCCCATTAACAAACGAGTTAATTACAAAATTTTTCGTTGACCACAAAATCTTTTTTGTGGTGAAAAATTTGATAAATACAACTAACCTCCATGCAAAATATCATCAAAACGTCAGAATCACAAAAACAGTTAATTAATGAAAATAGTGTATTAATCAAATACAGTGTATTAATGACATCTATTAATCCATCCTTTTTTAAAAAACAGTTAATTAATGAAAAAGAGTGCATTAATGAAAAACAGTGTATTAATGACATCTATTAATCCATTCTTTTTTATGAAAAATAATTCATTAATATTGAAATTAACAAGCGGTCAACGAAAAAGTTATTTAATTTTCTAACTTTTGTTTATATTTAATATGACAGCTTCATATTATCCTAGCAACCCAATCTAGCTACTGACATTTTGAAATGTGATTGACTGTCCTTATTTTCTTTTGAAATTGTTAAAGTTCTTACTACCTATAGAAAAAAAATATTGTATTAAACACGACGATAAAGTTATTTCTATCCACTCTTGAATAATTAACGTCTCGACTTCGTCTCGACGTTAAACGATTCACTAGTGGATAAAATTTAACTTTATCGTCTTGTATAATAAATAACTATTATCTATTTCTCAGTTAAATCATATTAAACAAACAAACAAACAAATAAAACAAGAATAAACAAAGCGATATTTTTTAAGGCGCTCACCCCGTATATATTTGACCGAGATTTTCTCGGTTTTATGCCAAGTAGACATATAATCTGTATGCAAAACATCGTCCTTCTCTAACCAACACTTTTTGAGCTTTACCGCCAATAGACAAACAGACAGATGGAATTGGGAAAACAAGTTTTTGTTATCCAGGGATCCTTAAACGTGAGGTCTGAAAAAATCATGAAAGGTGATTTTTTCACGATTACAATCATTTCTTCGCCTTATGTGAGGGAAGGAAAAATAATTAATTTTTTTATGTGTTCACCCAGTATCTGTTAGGTCCAAAATATGCCGAAATTCGCCAAGAGCAAGAACTTGAGCTACTTACAAAATATTACTTTCATTCATATAATATTGTTACGTTTTTACGTTCGGGCTATTTAAAAATTATACGACGCTTCTTGTATTAAACATTTATTTACAACTATTAATTATTATTATTTACAAACACACGAATTAACAAGGCAGAACAGAAATTACTTAAACTAACGAACTACAGGCACTATTTCTAACAACGATACGTTTATCAATAATTATTTATATACAACTTAACAGTAATGATTTATATGGTTATACACTCTATTTATATACACTAGATTAAACGTCAATTATTTATGTGGCTATTTTATACGCGTCTATTTATGTAGCGGCTTACACCTTTCGAGCTGAATGAGAACTCACTGTCTATTCCTGCTGACACGTATTTATATATCACGAATGAGTCATTCCTAGAAACGTCCAGACCTTGCTCGATTAATCCAGCGACGCTGACGTGTTCGCGCGCAAGGTCGTTCTGGAATGTTCTGGAATGTTCTGATGCGATCTGGCCTGAAGGTCGTTACACTTTCTGGAATGATCTGGAATGTTCTGACGCGATCCGGCCTGAAGGTCGTTACAATATATATTTCTTGAGTTAAAGTAAAAATATTTATTTTTTCAGGTGGTCACCCTCTATATATTTTACCGAAAGTATATTCGGTTTAGAGACAAGTAGACATCTAAACCGCATGCAAAACGTCGTCTTCCTTCAAAAAATAATTTTTGAACTGTACCGCCAACAGACGGGCGAACAAACAGAAAGACAGACGGAATTGAGAAAACCTGGGTTTCGTCATCTAGGGACCCTGAACATGAATATCTGATAGGGTTTCCGGGTGGTGTAGCTTGAACAAGCGTCCACCTTCGATCAGAAGAGTTAAGCAACACTCTTTCTGGTCAGAAGTTGGATGGGAGTTCCATGGCTGCTTCTCTCGGCGCCTCCTGATACGGCTGTCACTGAAATAGTTGGTCCCGGATGTCATAATAACATCATGACAGTCGTTAGTGGGGTTGGAAGTCTCCATAAAATGTACAGCGACGCCTATAATTGGCCTAACGGCTGTTGGCTGAGTACCAAAAAACAAAATTAAGAAAGGTGATTTGTTAACGATTACAATACTTCGTTTATTCGACGAGGGAAGTAAAAATAATTAACATTTTGAAGGTGTCTACCATGTACACTGTACAGTCTATAATATTACACTGGTTCTGATTTGTAAGTTGCAAGCCAAGTTGTAATATTATCTCCCTCAGCCCTACTTGAGGTGCCAAATTATAATACTACCCTCTTTCTTTGATAGTTATTACAAATTAAATATACTCTTTTACTTAATAATAAAAAGTAGTATCAGGTATAGTTTCTTATATACTTACCTTACTCCTTGTTGAATTCAATTAAAGTTGACATATCTCAATATTCAATTATGACATTTGAAATTATGTCATGTGATTCTAATTTTTAATACCTCGGCTAGACAGCTACTGAGCAATGGAACTCCTCATTCCCAGCTGAATGAGTTAATGTTCAAGTAATCTCTTATTATTATTAAAAATTGGATTACTATAAAATATTAATGAATTGATTTCGTTGATCAAAAACACTCCTTAGGGCCGGTTTTACAAACGAAGAATAAAGTTATCCGGGGAGTAAATACCCTAGAAACGATTGCTGTAACAGAGGAAACTATGACAACCTCAGATAGCTTATTCTAGGTATATACTTGAATTGTAGAACCGGCCTTTAGTACATCACAGTGAACTTATTACTTCGTTAGTTAGTACTTGAAAGTTTGGCCTGGCATTACAAAAAATCAGATATTAATTGTCAAAATATTTAATCAGATGTTTAACTGTTCCAAACTTGATTTAAAATTATTTTTAAATACCTACTCCAAAATAAGTAAATTTCAAATTATAATGACCGAAATACGTCGAGTACCCGAATCACTATATAAATTTAGAAAACTAATATTCTAAATTACGCTCTAAATATAAAATTACAATAGTTTCTACTAATTTGTCGTTCCAAACTTGTTATGTATTTCTTAATTAGATATAAGAAATAAGCACTAACCTTCTTGAAGTATCTCTTGTACCTGAGTGTATTTTATGCCAGCTTCTAACTGGATGTTGATCTGCAAACACCTCCTTTGGGTTGTTCACGACCAAAATAAGCTCGTTGCAGCTCTCTGACCCCTTAATATCTGGATATACAGTTCTACAGCATACCACAAACACTTGCACCTTTTTTACTGGTTTTGAAGCAAAATTACCACTTCAAATGGCTTCAAACTATCTTGAATTATACTTTTAATAATAATTGTGATTCTTAGTCAAATTTTATCGCAAAAAATATAGTATTACTATTACATATTACGTACAATTATTACTTTTCACAATTAAAGGAAATCTAGCCCTTTAACGTGATTATTTTAACGTCGATTATTATTTTCAAGATACTTTTTTACTTCATGTAAACAACCACACTAGTTGCCCATTACTACCCCACCAGTTATCTACACACAACTGTTATCACATGATACCATTAGATATCTGGATATTATTTTTAAATTAAATTAATCATCCACACAGCATGCTGCATTACAAGTCGTGTTCAAAAATGTGTTGTACAGTTGTATTATTACTCAACAAAGGCTAATGCTGTATCATTAACTAATAATTAGGTAGACCTAGATGTATATTTTTAAATTTGTAGACATAACACTTTTTAATTCTGTGTAATTAATTTATATTCACAAAGCAGAAATGCTGTACAACACTTTAATGAACACGACTGTACATCTTGGGTTCAAAATATTCCTATTTTCGTCAAGAGTAAAATCTCGAGCTATGTGCAAAATATTAGTTTTATTTAACTAATAATTCTTGCGTAAAACCAAAAATATACAGAATTTTATTTTGTAAGGTGCTCATCTGTATACAGCGTGGAAATAAAGTAACGGATAAATTCATTAACTTTTTTGATATTCATTTTTATTAAAAAATCTCGAAGAGTTGTAACGATTTTGACCATAGGGAATATTTTCAGCTGATTTTCAGTTTTTTTATGTCATCTGTTTTTCATTATATGACATCGTCGACTTTTTTTAAATAACAACCTATATTTTTTATTATTGATTTCGGTAGTACTTTTTATCCCGTTTAGAAAGGTATAAAATTTGCAATATGTTCCAATTGAAAAAATCGAGAAAAATGGTCTTAACATTTAAATATTAAAAACCAATGAAATGAACAAATAAATCTACTTACCGGTGAATACAACAAAAAAAGATTAGTTATACGTCAGAATTAAACAATTTGTAAATGTCATAACAAAATAAGCTTCCTTTGCTTTTTCTAAATTATAATTTACCGTTAGCAACCTATTTTATTAATAAAATTGGTTTTTAATATTTAAACTTTAAGACCGATTTTTTTCAGATGTAACATATTGAAAATTTTATATCATTGAAAACAACATAAAAAGTACTACCAAAATAAATAATAAAAAATACAGGTTGTCATTAAAAAAAAAGTCGATGACATCATAACTTTTAAAACAAATGACTTAGCAACATAAAAGTGGTTGTAGTGTATGTCCTATAACTAAAATGGCTATACTCCTTCAAGATTTTTTCATAAAAATTAATATTAACAAAGTTAATGAATTTATCCGTTACTTTATTTCCACACTGTATATTTGATCGACAGTATATTCGATTTCGAGCTAAGTAGACATCTAATCCGCATGCAAAATATCATATGCTTCCAACAAATAGCTTTTGAACTATACCGCCACCAAGCAAACGGGAACATGTTTTTGTCATCTAAGGGCCTTCATACTTGAAGATCTATCTGAAGAAATGTCGGAAGGCGTAGCCGTGAAAAAAATTACCTTCCGGGATTTCTTCACGATTCACGGTGAAAAATAGGTTTTCCCAATTCCGTCTGTTCGTCTGACTGTTGACGGTATAGCTCCAAAAGTATTTATTGGAGGAGGATGCTATGAAAATTCGTAGCCAAAAGTAAACAGATTAAAAGCAAAATTGCAAGAGCAAAATTCTAAGACTTTAAAACTACAAATTAATTCGAAAGAATTAGTTAACAGCACTCACACACAAAAATTATTGGTTCAAATAGTATTCAAAAATACAATAGCAAAATCGTTAAAAATTAAATTTATCTGTGACAAAAGAGGCTGTGATATTATGAGGCATAAATTTTTAAGGACAATAACTGTAAAACAGAAAGAGGTAACAAACGACTTCCGGGATTGGACGGTGTCATGACTGAGATCGAAGAACTCAACGTTTCGCCCACTTTCGTAAGGGGCTTCATCAGGAGGAAAAAGCAACAAGAGCACGGTAACTCAAAGTGACAAAGTGTTAACCACGCCAGAGGCTAAACTCTTTGCAAGGGAAGGGATAGAAGAGCATGGTAACTCAACTTGTGAACCACGTCAGAGGCGAAACTCATTGTAAATGAACTTTTGATAAAAGCATGCAAGGTTATTTGTCACATTCCTTAATACTCAAACCGAGCGAAATGGAATTTTTAAAACTTCCTATGACAGTTTTAACCCTTACAGAGGGGCGTTTTCGTCCTTTCGTCCTTTGTTTTAAAGTGCAAATTTGTCATTATGTTACCTCTGTAACAATATTTTTTTAAACATAACCATTTATTGTGTTCTACATAATTTTAAGATAAATCTAATATTTTCAACAATAGGTACTATCTTGTGCTACCTTACAATAATGTTATGTAAGTATACAGGTTCTTTGCTTGAAGTGAATGTATTTGCTAATCTGGTGTTTTACTCTATTTCAGAAATGTAAACTAATATTTTTTAATAATTTTCAAATTTACAACTGATGAAGCAATCAAAAATTGCGAAACGTTTTGTTAAACTTTTAATTGATAATAAACATGTTACGACTTATGATTTTTATTATTATAATAATAATTAAAATCATGCATTTTTGATATTCACATATTTTCAATAATTTTCTGACATTAATTATCTCCACAATAATAAGGGGTAATAATGCAGTTGTCTAATGCTTGATGCTCGCCACATTACCACGTGTCATGAAGCTCTAACCTTTCGCCTTGCAGGCCAAGCTCCTTCATGGGGTGTTAGTGCCTCACCATTATAAGTTGTACTTCTTTTGCTACGTGGTCTCCTTCATACTAGAGCTACTTGTGTGTGATACTAATAACGATAGCAAAAATTTCTTCAAATTAACTTGCTTGGAAGCCAGTGGTATCGCAGGCAGAACATGTGTCCTTCATCTTATCGACCTTTATACAGGCTTTTTAAGTGATTTTCACAAACAACACTAATCTTTCCAATCAGCTAGTCCTCTCAATTGAAAGCTTATTACCGTTTTTGTGCCACTGTTTCATTCGATGGAAGTTTGAACACATTAGTATATGTAGCAGCTGATGAAGCGTGGTTAATTTAACTTGCAGCTTGGTACGCAAATCTTCAAAAGAATGTTTGCAACTGACCTGAACTATCCTGTCAAAATAGTTTCATAACATCAAATAAAGTGCCTTCAGAAATGATGGAATGTTTCTGAATGTCATTGTTATACAACGTATGAATAATATTTTGGTGGCACTGTAAGTCTATGTCAAATTCGAGGTTAGGTTTTGCGTTAGTCTGTGTCAAAACTGACGCAAAACCTAACCTGATAACCTCGAATTTGACATACACTTACAGTGCCACCAATATATTATTCATACATTGTATAACCATGACCATTCAAAAACGTTCGATCATTTATGAAGGCACAGTATATTTTATAGTTATTAAGGTACCAAGGGCATTATGAGTAAAATAAGAGCCCAAGATTGTTAGTGTACTAACCGAGGGCCTTTGGCCCGAGGTGTGTACAACAATCGCGGGCTCTTAGCTCATAATGCCCGTGGTGCCTTCAAGGTTTTATGTCCTACCAATTTTCTTACCTAATTCATATTCATATTCAATTCATATAATTACTATGATACAGTATTTAAGATTGATCTAGTTAGCTGATCTAAGTTAGATTTGTGACATTAGCTGAGCTGTCATTAATTTTCATTGTGACCGTGGTGCATAATACAGTTTTATCCATGGAAACAAATACTGTTAATTTTTCATAATAACCCTAGTGTTCTTATGAAGAAAATAATTGCCCTGGAGCGTTATTTTGTATCTAAGATACCTTAAAATAGAGTCATTAATTTCAATTAATGTACTGGTAGAACATAAAAGTTTTTAAAACCTAGCAAAAATTTTGGCATCAGAGCCGGTGTCGTGGCCTGGAACCATATAGACATAAATTAGAAACTATCCCATAGTCATACCAGATACAAATTATTATTTATCATACTTTATTATTAAACCTAGACAGAAAAGTAATACACAAAGTAACAATTTTATTTACAAAATGAAGTAATAAGCAAAAATATATCTATAAATTTCTTGGCTCAAAAAACATTACATTATTGTAAAACGTTTTCAAAGTGCCACCCATTAGCTTCGCATCACTTGCGTGAGCGCACAATAATTGCATCTTAAATACGCTGCAACATTCTGGGGTTAATGGTGGTGGCTGCTTCATAAATTCGATCGGTAAGGTCTTCTCGAGTTTGGACAGGAGTAACATAAACCAAATTCAAGTGCCCCCACAGAAAAAAGTCCAAAGGTGTTAAATCCGGACTTCTCGCTGGCCAAGCTCTTGGACTACACGACCGATCAATTTATCAGGGTAATGGTGGTTAAGCCATTGCCGAACCACACCTGCATAATGTAATGGTGCACCATTGAGTTGCACCCACTTATCGCGTCGAAGTGCAAGAGGATTATCCTCCTTTAAAAATTTTAAATAATTTTCCAATTTAGCATGTCAGGAAGTATAGAAGGACGAGCCTCTTACCAAGTATTCCTGCCCATACATTTACTGAAAAACGTACCTGGCAGTTTCCTTGGTGAACTGTATGAGGATTGTCATGAGACCAAAGGTGTTTGTTGTGACAGTTGAAGATGCCGTTTTTTGTAAATGTAAGTTCAGTCGTCAATAACACATTGCTTATAAACAAAGGATTTCTTTTTGTTCTCTGAATGTCTTTTTTTGGCAGTGGTGGCCTAGTGATAAGAGTGACAGACTAGTGATCAGCGGTCCGGGGTTCAAACCCCGGGGGAGGCAAGAGTTTATGAATAAAAGCGTACAATATCAGTCCGTCTCAGGACTAACCAGGAACACCTGAAGACGGCAGTAGATCAAAACTCCCGAAACGTCGTGTGATATACGCCCTAGACAGTGGAGAAAGTCCGATAAAAATACATCAAAGGATTTCTTCTTTGGGTTTCTGCCAACCACTCGTAAAAGGTAACTCGAATGGTCTTCCTGCAATAAATTCTGAACCCTTGTTTTGTGATAAGAATACAGTCCATCATCTTTTAAAATCCTATGTACAGGAGTTTTAGAAACACTCAAATTTCTAGAAATACCTTGTACGTATACTAGTTTCTGGATTTTCAGCTACTGTTTGTAAAACGTTTTCCTCTAAGTTGGGTTCCTTTATTCTTGGTCGACCTCCGTTCATATCATGAGCTGGACCAATGATTCCAGTTTCTCTTAGTCTTCGATCTGCAGCTCTATCACAGTATGAGAGGGATGCCTTCTGTCAGGAAGACGTATGGCGTACACCTTTGCAGCTTCATTAAAATTTTCCTAACAGTTTCCCAAAACCCATATTATGTGTGCATATTACAAAGACAAATTATGGTTGAAGAAAATAAAACGCAAGTGAAATTACAGTCTGAAATAAATTTGATGTCACAACTGACAGTTAAAATTTGACATTAAGAATTTTGAATGTTTGTTTCCATTTTTATTTTTTGTTAATAGGTTACCATAAATATGCATTGTGTGATAAAATATGCGTTTTATTTAAGTTTTCTTTATAGTTTCTTATAATTTGCTGTTGGAGATAACAACATTAACCACACCGTACAAGAAAACTAAGCTGCGCAGGACAATTTTTTTCATCTTTCTTGATAGAAAAAGGTTACCTGAAGCTGTAGTGGGATTTGCGATACACGTTGTATATCCACAGTATATGCTACATTGTGCTTGTATGTGCTCTAAAAACCCATTTTTTATTTTTTAATAATAATAAATAACGAAATACAATTGCAATATAGTATGTATTAAGTAAACTACAAAATAGAATAAAAATAATGTAGTTTAGGAAAAGTTATGTTGGATCGATACGGTGACCTGTAGTTTAACAAAGCATACCGATGTAAACAACAATAACATTCCTTTTTATTTATATTAGAACGCAAAATACAAACACATACAAATACGTTAATACGTAGAAAATACAAACAGCAAATTGCATAAACGAACGTTTGAATCTAGCTTGAAAATTAGGTTATGGAATCTGAACAAAAGACTCCAAATAACTCAAAGTGAGCAGACTGGTGGTGGAGATGCGATGCTTGTGTAGTGGAGCCATAAATCGCAATAACTCGTTGTCAACAGTTAGCGTAAGAATTCCAAAGAAAGGAAGCTCGCCTATAAAATAAACAGTGCCAGTCCGCAATAAATATTTGTGAAATGCAAGCAGTTAGCTTAAGTACCATTAGAAAACTTTCTAGCAAACGGATGCACGCAGTTAAAAAGGTGATTTGTGCGCGGAATTCAACGGAGAGAAATTATTCAACGTCCCTCGAACTAAAAGGGTTTCTTAAAATACACTTTTATAAATCAGAAGCGAAAGTGAAGTCACAATACAAAACTGCAGCTGTAAAAATCTAGTGAATTTCAAGTGGTGTCATAAACTCATAAAACCTCCAACCGTTGCGTCCCAAGTGAAAGTGTTGTACCATTGTTGTGACTAGAATAGCGGCACATGACTCCTTGTCTAACAATCGCCGCCTTTTTCTAACGGACGTGTCAACTAAATGGCATTTCCTGATTGACACAGGGGCGGATTTGTGTGTATTACCGAGAACATTTATAAAAGGACCGCGTGCGCGTACCGAGTACGAACTTAGCGCGGTAAACAACTCGGTAATTAATACATAGGGACATGTAGTGTTAAATTTAGATTTTAAGCTGAGGCGAACATTTTCGTGGAAATTTGTCGTCGCAGACATCGACAAGCCGATAATTGGGGCAGACTTTCTCAGCCACTTCGGTTTACTTGTTGATATTAAAAACAAGCGCCTAATAGACAATGTAACCCAGCTGAAAGCAATCGGTGTAGTGCGGGAGTGTGTATCGCCACAAATAAAAACAATTTTTGCACTTGCGGGACTAAAGTTGGCACTTTAGTCACTTATTTCAGGGACTAAAGTAGCTCATTTTATCTCTAGGAACAGAAGTAATTACTTTAGCCCATAGGGACTAAAGTAAAAAATGTTACCGTATCTATGGTAATCTATGGTAAATTCGGGGTTAACAGGTTAGGTTTCGCGTCAGTTTTGACATAAACTGACGCAAAACCTCATCTATTAACCTCGAATTTGACATAATTGTGAGCTCTTGTCATAATGACTTACAGTGCCACCAACTTTAAAATTTAGCAAAGGCTACTAATTTTAAAATAATTGTAACTAAAATGTCAATAAATGACGTTTAAAAAAACGGGTTTTCGTTTTAAATCTTCCTGCAACGTGAAAAAAATAGTATATGCAACTCGGAGAGAATGCTATTTTGCTTCAGTGCAATTTCTCTCCCTCATTGCATAATCTACTATTCCGGCGACTCGGCTTTCCATAAGCTTCTAGCGAAGTTCCCGGACATCGCGCGTCCGTCAGTTCTGCCTAAGAAAATAAAACACGCCACTACACATCGAATAATTACGTCAGCTGGACCTCCTGTCACGTGCAGGCCTAGAAGACTCCCACCGGATAGGTTACATGCAGCTAAGAAAGAGTTCCAGTTTATGCTCGATCAAGGAATAGCTCGCCCTTCCAAAAGTAATTGGTCTGCAGCCCTTCATCTACCGCCCAAGAAAGACAATGGATGGCGTCCTTACGGAGATTATAAAGCGCTAAACGCGAGAACTCTGGCGGATTGTTATCCTGTGCCACACATCGAGGATTTCGCACACAATCTTTTTGGTTGCAAGATCTTCCCAACAATCGATCTGGTAAGAGCCTTCAACCAAATCCCAGTTCACAGCGACGATATTTGCAAGACAGCAATTACAACTCCATTCGGAATGTACGAATTTCCATTTATGAGTTTTGGTTTGAAGAATGCCGCCCAGACGTTCCAGCGTTTTATAGATGAGGTTACCAGAGGACTCGACTTTTGCTACGCATTCATTGACGACCTACTGGTAGCTTCCACATCAGAGGAACAGCACCTGGAGCACCTCAGCCAACTCTTCAGCAGGCTCAGCGAGTATGGAGTACTGATCAACTCGGCAAAATGCAACCTTGGCAAGCCCAGCGTCAACTTCCTTGGGTACTCCATTTCACAAGAAGGAATTAAACCCCCAGAAGACCGCATCGAGGCTATTAAGCAAGTGCCCAAGCCCAAGACAATTAAAGAGCTGCGCCGTTTCTTAGGAATGCTGAACTTCTACAGAAGGTTCCTTCCTAACGCAGCAGAAGTCTTGGTTCCGATGAATAAACACCTGCAAGGACCCAAGGTAAAGCCAAAAACGGAAATCCAATGGAACCCAGAGTCGGAAGAAGCTTTCTCACGCTCCAAAACAATCCTAGCAAATGCTACCCTCCTGGCACATCCAGCACCTGCAGTTCCAGCATCAGTCATGGTTGATGCATCTGATGTCGCCATGGGAGCTGTGCTACAACAGCATGTGGACGGAGCATGGCAGCCCTTAGCGTTCTTCTCCAAAAAGCTAAACGCTGCCCAGAAGAAATACAGCGCCTACGATCAAGAGCTACTGGCAGCTTATTCAGCTGTGAAGCGCTTCCGCTACTTCGTAGAAGGCCGCAAGTTCACGCTCTACACTGACCACAAGCCATTAATATACGCGTTTCAACAAAAGCCAGAACTCGCCTCGCCCAGACAATTCCGTCACCTAGACTTCATTGGACAGTTTACGACGGATATTCGCCATGTCGCTGGAAGCGGCAACATTCCCGCAGACACATTATCACGTGTGTCTGTTTCAGGTTGTACAGCAGCTTTTCCAGCCAGTCCAATCAGCTACAAAGAGCTGGAAAAGGCGCAAGAATCGGATGCCGAGCTGAAGACATTCCTACACCCTGAGGCCGTACTAGACTTGAAGAAGGTCTACTTCCCGGATCAGGATGCGGATGTCTACTGCGATTCGACTACGGGGACACTACGCCCTTTTGTCACGAAGCAGTTCCGACGCCCGCTGTTCGACGCTCTCCACAACCTCTCTCACCCCGGAATTCGAGCCACGACGCAGCTCGTCTCCTCCAGGTTTGTATGGCCTTCCATACGCAAGGACTGCAGCCTTTGGAGCAAGACGTGCATCCCATGTCAGCGCTCGAAGATCACCAGGCACGTAGCAGCACCAGTGGGAAACTTCTCCACGCCCTCCTCCAGGTTCGAGCACGTGCATCTCGACCTTGTTGGGCCACTTCCTTCATCGCTAGGCAATACGTACTGCCTGACATGCATCGATCGATACTCCCGATGGCCTCAGGCCATACCAATCCCTGACATCACGGCTGAAACGGTGGCCAGAGCCTTCTTCAACGGCTGGATAGCTAGATTTGGGGTGCCTCTGCGGATCACAACGGACCGCGGCCGGCAGTTCACCTCCAATCTGTTCAAGGAATTAGCCAACCTTTTGGGATCGCAGCACATGCACACGACAGCATAAAATCCGGCAGCTAACGGCATGATAGAACGATTTCACCGCCAGCTAAAAGCCGCAATCGAGTGCCACACAGACACCAGGTGGACAGAACACCTGCCAGCAGTTCTCCTGGGCATTCGCACAGCCATTAAGGAAGACCTCAACGCTACCTCAGCCGAGATGGTCTACGGCGAGAACATTCGACTACCAGGGGAATTTTTTACTGCTACGAAAGACGTACATGCAGCCGATTTCGTAAACCAGCTCAGAGAGCATTTTGACAAGGTACGCCCGACTGCAGCTCAGCGTCATGGCCAGCGCAAAGCATTCGTCTTCAAAGATCTCGCGACTTCCACACATGTGTTCGTGAGAAACGATGCCACGCGCAAGCCGCTGCAAGCTGCTTACAATGGCCCATTCCCGGTGATCTCCAGAGCAGCAAAAACCTTCAGCGTCGAAATCCGCGGCAAGCCAGTGACGATCACGATAGATAGGCTCAAACCCGCATATCTTGCAGCTGAGCCAGAGCAGGAACAAGCTGCAACCAGCACCGCGGCGCACAAAGACGCCGATACAAACAAGCAGACGACAACCACCAGAAGTGGACGGCGAGTACATTTCCCGGATTACTTCCGGGCAGCATAATCTCGTGACTTAACCACTGGTAAGGGGGTCATGTAGTGGAGCCATAAATCGCAATAACTCGTTGTCAACAGTTAGCGTAAGAATTCCAAAGAAAGGAAGCTCGCCTATAAAATAAACAGTGCCAGTCCGCAATAAATATTTGTGAAATGCAAGCAAGCAGTTAGCTTAAGTACCATTAGAAAACTTTCTAGCAAACGGATGCACGCAGTTAAAAAGGTGATTTGTGCGCGGAATTCAACGGAGAGAAATTATTCAACGTCTCTCGAACTAAAAGGGTTTCTTAAAATACACTTTTCTAAATCAGAAGCGAAAGTGAAGTCACAATACAAAACTGCAGCTGTAAAAATCTAGTGAATTTCAAGTGGTGTCATAAACTCATAAAACCTCCAACCGTTGCGTCCCAAGTGAAAGTGTTGTACCATTGTTGTGACTAGAATAGAAAATCCTTTTTGTATATTGTGTAAATTGTGTAACATGGGTATATAAACCAGAGCTATGGAGTTGAACGGGATCATTGCACATCAGGTCTTCGCCTGTTAAACCACCTTGGTTAAACAGACACGCAAAGAGTCAATTACTCAATGAGTTTAAAATTAATCTCATACTTACTGAAGCATTCACTTTGGATGTTTCAGGAGCTAAGTGTCAGATCCACAAATACTCACAAGTATGCTGATTAACAAGACCTATTCGATCCACACTTGTAATAGTATAGTAGCAAATCCGCACATTTAATTTTATGTCTGTAATCCGTTGCGTTAAATAAAGAATATTAAAAGTGGTGTAGTTATTCGTGTGTGTAATTTCTAACGAACACCTTAACCACCCACTAAACTTGTTTATTTGGCGTTTATAACAGGCTTGGGCACTGACCAGAGCCCTCGTGTTGGTTAAAGTAACACAAGCAGGGATGTGGAGACGCCATTTTGAAAGGCCAGACACTCTTTGCCTACGGTTATGCGTTGGACGAGCTAGAGTGGAGATTCTGCTGGCCAGAATTGATATTCTATTATTTTCTGAGGTTGGTCCTGTTGATTGAGTTGCGTGACGCAGGTGGCCTTCGAATTTGGACGAATCAGGCTGTAACTGATACTCTGCAGTTGATCCATTCGATTTAGCTGACTCTACTGCGCTACTTGTGGTGGTTGCGATGTCCAACATGTTGCCTTGGATGGCAGCCATGTTTGCAATGGTGTGTTATGGGAGCTCATTGATCTTCGGCTGAGACAGTTGCTAGATAGCGTCATTTCGGTTTCCTGGGGGCTTTGTTGCTTCTTCCGAAATGGAGTGCCCAAGGAAGTAAAGTTGCCTGTAAGTTGAGTTGGTCAGCACTCTGCAGTTGCTTGTTCTTCGAATCGGCGATTGTATCAGCGGCTTCTCGTTGAAGATGGCATCTTGTTCCGACATTGAGGTGTGCTGCGTTTGTGGCTACTCGCGGCTCATTCTTGTTGCTATGTTAGAGCACCGTGCTTGTGTTTCGCGACTACTCACGGCTCATTTTGTCCCGGGTTGGGATGTTAAGCGCCATGATTGCAGAGATCGGAGGTGCTACTTTTTGCTGCCGCGTGAAAAATTCCTGCTTGATTGCGTCTCTTTTCTGCTTGCTACTTAAGTTGTTATGGGAGTACCTTTGGCGATGCATCCTGTTTAATTGAACTAACTGAAGTTGTGTTGCTAGCGCTGGCCGCGGAAGCTGAAATACTGTTCTTCTCGGAATCACCACTTAGAAAAGGTTAGATCAATAAAGTGTAACCCGAGTACATTGGTCATGAAAATAGCGAATTATATAAACGACTGCCGGAATCTAACTTGAAAAGTATACTTTGGAATCTAACCAAAAGCCTCCATAAAACTCAAAGTGAGCAAATGGGCTGTGAAGACGCAATGTTTATTTATTTGGCGTTTATAAGATGCTTGGGAACTAACCAGAGCCCTCATCTTGGTTAAAGTAACACAAGCCGGGACGTGGAAACACAATGTTGGAACGCCAGACTGTATGATCTGATATAATCCTCCCTTACGCAAGAAGAAAGGGTTGACACGTTTCGTTGATGCAAAAAGTTCGATACCACTTTCGCTTCGAGTAGGAATTGATTTCACTTTCTTCATTTCGGGTATATGGCCCATTGTCCGTCAAATAGGATGACCAGGCCGTTTATTGCTATTGCAATTGCCGTATCAGATTGCGCAGAAGAAAAATCACAACCCTTTGGTAGGTAGTGTCCTTATTGTTCGACTCTCTCATGTTGTGATGAGATGGAATGCACGCTGTTTGGAAAACGGCGTCCGACAAATCAATTCTTGATGTTTAGAAAGTTCGCTTCGCGGAACGAATACTAATTAAATTTTTGACGTTAGAGATTTATTAAATTTATACACACAATTGACTACGAACACCCACTAGTTCATGGGCTCCGCTACAGTGCAAACTACTTGTTACAATAAATAATCGTGTGCTTGTCTGAATTTTCAACTAAAAATTATTAACGATTGGCTTGTAGTATATTTTTCTACATGGAAACATTTATTTCGACGTCACAAAACGTTACGGAACAATGTTTAAATAAATGTGGTTTTTGGATAACAGAACTTTGTTCAATGTGTTCATCCTCAGAAAATTCTCTATTTAAAACACTTTTGATGGATTTGAGTATTAATAATCCAGAAATTATCTTTAACATGTTATTCAATCTCGTAGAATTTGTTTGTACATATTTGTTATTTACGGTTTCCTGAAAGTTTCCAATTAGGTCTAAAGATTCTGTTAACCCACCATTTCAAGGGGAATGTGAAAATTACGCGGTTCCACGAGTTGGGCCAATATACCGACCTGTATTGCTAATTATTTAATAGTAAAATTATCAATATTTAAATTTTTTGTTATTTTGAGGTAAAATCGTATACTTTAAACAGCTCTATCTGACAAAGGTCACAGAAAAAAGGTAACCTTAGAATTTATCATTTATTTTTAAAGAACGTTACAATAGTACTTGAGTAAATTTGATTTTTTTCAAAAAATCTAAAAGATATATAACTAAATAATTATTATAGTAAACGAAGAGCATAGTAATTTTAAAAACCGAACAAAACAATGAAACTGTTTCCGGTACACAAAATATCGATTTGTTTGCAGTCAGCTAATGAAGTTTCTCGAAGCAGCCTTTGCAGCACGTTTCTACATGTTGCAAACAAATGCAGTTATTGCAGAATTTACAGCAAGAATGAGATCTTCTATTCTTGTAGTCCTTGTCATCTGGCAGTTGAGATTTGGGGTTGTTCATCTGTAGTTACCCCCGAAATACCTACCTTGTTGTATTTTGGACGATATTACAGAAGAGGAGAATTTTCCGAACTCTATACAATAAAATCCAATCCATGAAATACCAACCAAGAGGAAAAAAAATGTAGGCAGATCGAGGAAAAGAACAATCCGGAACAGGTGAATCGCCTTAATCCTGGATAGAAAGAAGAAGAAGAAGAAGTAAGACTAAAGTGGCATTAGGTGGACTAAAAGAACTACATGATGGGCAGCACCACCATATCAAACTAGAAAAAGGGGTTAGCCAAAAATAGGTTAGAAGGACGAACTAGAAGCAGTAGCTGGAAATAAATGGTTGGGCATAGCTACAGACAGAACAAGATGGAAAAACTGGAGGAGGGCTTTGCCCATCACTATTTCAGATTTAACAGGATATTGTGATGAATTATAATGCACTGGTAATTTTAATATTGATTTGTTTGTGGTAACTGACAGAAAAACTAAAGCTTTGAATTTGTAACTTAAAAGTTATAATTTAAAACAGATTATTAACACGCCTACAAGAATTACTTCTACTACTGCTAAGCTTATAGATTGTATAGTAATGCCATCTAATATACAGGTATTAGAGTGTGGCACTTCTGTCTTTGACGCAACAGACCATGAACTTGTGTACTGCACTGTGCTGTTTGAAAGTTTAGCAAAGAGGTGTAAATATAAAAATATCCGATCATATAAAAGCTTCAATGAGGCCAATTTTCTTGAAGATCTAGCGCATTTGCCTTTATCTGAGTTAATTAATATGCCTGTCACGCACTTTATACTTCTTACTGTTTTAAGCTCTAAAAAATTTAAACGTACTAAAAGCCAGTCTCATTGGAATTACTATAAACAACTTAGGAATTATAAAACTCAAGCTATCATAAATGAAAAAAAGCATTTTTTGAACATGAGTTACAAACTACAGATAGTAAAGTTCTTTGGAAAAAGCTTTCAATATTTAACATTCACTCTAAACCTAATGCAGAGATGCCACTGTCGCTGAAAGATGCAAACAAATTAAATGATGTTTGATCAATTCAGTACCTAATGTGATTAATAATACCTGCCTGACCATAAACTTCTATAAACATAATAAATAATTCGATCACAATATTCTGTTTAATTTTAGCGCAGTTAAGAGACCAGGTCTTAAAAATAATAAATGCAATCAAAACTAATGCATCTGTTTGTGCAGATCGTGTAAAAATTAATATGATTAAAATATGAGTATCATATATTCTACCCTATATTTGTCATATTAGTAAGTTTTGTTTAATTAATGGTTTATCCCCTAATTCTTGGAAATTAGCTTTAGTAACTCCTGTTCCGAAAATTAATAATCTTGAAGAATTTAAGCATTACCGTCCTATCAGTATTCTGCCAGCATTTTCAAAGATTTTAGAAAACGTAATGGTATTCCAAATCAGAACCTATTTAGAAAAATAGAATATATTACATGATACTCAATCGGGATTTCGTTTGAGGTATAGTTGTAGTTCTGCCCTTTTGGATATTATTGACGATATCCTGTCAGCCTATAACACAGGCCTGCAAATTGAAATTTTTTGATTTTTTTTTCACCGTAATGGGTGAATCGTATGTATTTTGGTGCGCTGAGTCCAAATATGACCTCAGTTTTTCTCCAGCACGTAGGGATTTTCCGCAAAATGAAAAAGAAAGTTATGCAAAACCCGCAGTACATATAGGTAAAAATGCATTTTGAAATTAAAAAAAATATATTACTAGTGGTTTATTTACATTTTTAAATACAATTTGATAAAAATAATATGTAGTATATACAATAAGGATTTATAATTCTTTATAATATCTACATCTTTTTCCCCCAAAACTCCGTTTTGAGCTTTTCCGTTTGTGTGGGATGTCTGGAAGTTCTCTATGAAGCATCCAACAGTAGTCTCCCACCATATTCACATCCCATCGTCCTTGGTACCTCCGTTCCATTTCTTTGATGTCTTGGTGGAACCTCTCGCCCTGCTCTTCACTTACGGCACCAAGGTTTTCTGGGAAATAACTCAAATGGGAGTTCAAAAAGTGAAGTTTCAAGCTCATGGAGCACCCCAAGGTTTTAAAATATTTCAACATTTTATTTACAATTTCTTCATAATCCGGGTCCTTATTGTTCCCCAAAAACTTAGTCACAACTTCTTTAAATGATATCCACGCCTCTTTCTCAGCTTTTTTCATCACCTTTTCAAACTGATTGTCTTTCATTAGTTTCCAAATGTCCGGGCCAACAAAAACACCCTCCTTTAACTTTGCCTCAGACAGTCCCGGGAATTTCTTTTCAAGGTATTTGAACGTTTCGCCATCTTTTGGCAATTCCTTGACAAACTGCTTCATCAGTCCAAGCTTGATGTGAAGTGGGGGTAAAAGCCCTTTTTTGGGATCAACCAAAGACTCAAAGTGAAATTTTTTTTCTCCAACCTTCAAAGTTCTCGTTGACCACACTTTTTGGCTCCAGTGCTGTGCTTTTGCCCGGCTATCCCACTCACATAGGAAACAGGGGAATTTCGTATAGCCACCTTGTCCAAGCACCATAGAGATGACTTTGAGATCACCACAGATAGGCCATCCAAACTCCTTATATTTCAATTTATCAAGGATAAAAGCCATGTTGTCATACTTTTCTTTTAGATGCACAGAGTGCCCCACGGGTACAGAAGCGTATTTATTGCCGTTGTGTAGCAAAACTGCTTTTAAACTTATTTTTGACGAGTCAATAAAAAGCCTCCATTCATCTGACACATGTTGAATGTTAAACATTGACATCAACTTGGGAACATCAGAACAATATACAAGTTCGCCATCTTGAGAAAAATTTGACTCAAATTGTTTTTCTCTGCTTCTGTACCAAGAGAATGAAGTTCCAGATCTCAACAAGTTCTTTTCTTGAAGTCTAGAGCCCAGTAATTCAGCAGACTCTTTAGAAAGCCCTAAATCACGAACGAGGTCGTTTAATTCTTCTTGTGAAAACTGTTGGGGTCCACAGTCTTCGACTTGAAACTCATCATCCAACTGCTTTGACTCGCTCTCTGATGACTCTGGCAAATCGTCAAAATTGTGTGGGGGCACTGGTACTGGAATACCGGGTCCATGAGGCACAGGCCGAAGTGCAGATTGCATGTTTGGGTAACATATATCTTTTTTATTTTTGGCATTGTACCCTTGTATGTTGCAAGAACAAAAGTAGCAGTCATCGCCGTGGTTTCTCGGCTCTCTCCAAATCATAGGCACCCCAAAACGAAAAGATTTCACCTTTCCTTTAGACCACATGCGAAGTCCTTCAACACAGCCTGAACACACTCCATGAGGGGCCCAAGATTTTTCTTGATCTCCGATCTTCACACCAAAATAGGCAAAGTACACTTTTTTAATAAACTCCGTAATACTTCGAGATTGTTTTTTTAATACAAGTTCGCCACAAATGTAACAGAAACTATCAGGATTATTAACACAAGCTCTTGAAGACATTTTGAAAGACACTTTAAGAATATTTAAATTGAAATGAACAAATCGAAGGACTACGAGGGGTATATATAGGGCAATGGGAAAATCCAGGTTTCATTTGTCAATAATGTTCACCACAATTACGCTAATTACCAGAAAGAATTTCTCCTATTTATTTATGTACTTTTAATAACAAAAACATTTATTACAGTAACATTGGAATCTGAAAACACCGAAGAAAAGCGATAAACCTTAATTGCATACTATTAAGGTAATGGGTTTCCATGATTCATACGCTGACTAATACTGTTAAATATACTAATTTTTATCATATTTCATAGTTTCTAATATAAAACTATGAGGCCGAATAGGAAAAACAACTTTTTTCGGCATATTCATAAATATACGCCTTAAGGTAGGCAATCCCGCAGAAAAATACATTTTGCGGAAAATGCTTACGTGCTGGGAAAAACTGAGGGCATTTCCGAACTCAGCGCACCAAAATACATAAGAATCACCCATTATTTTAAAGAAAAAAATTTGGTCGCAGACCTGTGTAATCGAAATAAATTGACCCTTCTTGTTCTATTCGATTACAATAAGCCATTTGACACACTTAATCATGAAACTTTAATTACAGTTTTGGATTATACCAGTTTCAGTGCTGCTCCACTGGCTTTACTTAAAGATTATTTGAAGAATAGGAAGCATATTGTTCAACTGTTAAACAATTTTGTTCATCTCATCAATACGCAGATGACACTCAAATATATTTATCCTTCAAGGATGAAAACGTTCTCTTAGCTTCTTCTCAAATTAATAATAATCTAAAGACTGTTAGAAACATCTAGAAATCATTCTTTAGAAATGAACGCCTTGAAGACTCAAGTAATTTTATTTGGACCACCTCATCTTAGGCGAGCTGTCTCTCCACACGTTTCTGTTATTGTGGACAACCAGTCTGTTGCTGTGGTTGATGTCATCAAGAATTTAGGCGTGAATATTGATAAGGATCTTAATTTTTCCGAACATGCACAAATTCTTTAAAAATTTAATGGCTCACTTAAAGCTTTGTATCCCTATAGATACTTTTCATCAACTAAGACTAAAGCTGTGCTGTGTAATTCACTCGTGCTTTCCCATTTGAGTTACTGTGATGTGGTATTTGGGCCTTGTTTGAGCGTTGTGGATAAAAATAAATTACAACAAGTGCAGCAATCTTGTCTGCGTTATTGCTTTGGGGGAGAAAGTATGATAGTGTGTCGCTTAAGCTCAAAGATACAAGCTGGTTGTCTACACACAATAGGAGACTGCTTCATGCAGCTTGTATGTTCATGAAGATATATCGTGATAGATGTCCTACTTATGTGTATTAAAAAATTGATTTCACGTCTGTTTCACTTAATGCTAATATCAATATGAATCTTCGCCCTACATCCAAGTATAGAAAAGCGTAAACGCTGGGAAAACAAGGATCCAAAATCACACACGATTCATAACTTAATTTGTGAAATGTTGGCCCTATAAGATTTGTCCTTCTACTTTGTTGAAGCTTTGGGTTTTAGGCGCCTAATCGACCATTTATCACCACAATACACACTTAAAGGTCGTAAGTGCATTTGTAGCAATTTGTATGACAAAATAATTCGAAAAGTGAAAGTAATTCTTGAATATATTAAATACGTTTCATTCACCACTGATATTTGGTCCGATTCTTCATCAGGATGTTTCACTTATCAGTTTAAGATGTCATTATTTTACTGATAATTTTGTTCAAAAATCTATTATGCTATTAGCTAAATTAATGGAGGAAAGACTGGTGATTATGTTGCCGAAAATTTTAATGAAGTGTTACAGTTTTGGGAAATTTCCAAAGAAAGAGTTCATTGTGTAGTTAGAGACGGTGGAGCAAATATGAAAAAGGCTATGAGTGTATTGTACTTGAATGATATTGACTGTTTAGCTCACGTTTTGCAAATTGTAATCAGAAACAGCCTTAAAGTTGAGACTATTACGAAATTTCTTAAATAAATGCAAGAAAATAGCAGGACATTTCCATCATTCAACACAGTTCAATGGACGAATTGAAGAAAATACAAGAACGTTTACAACAGCCTGAACTGAAAGTAATTCAAGAGTGTTCCGCGGGAATTCAACATTTTATATGTTGCAAAGACTTGGACAGATTAAAGATTCGTTGTGTTTATATGCCGGAAACCAGAAATTGAGTCAATTGACTGCAGAGGAAGAAACTTTACTTAATGAGTGCATGAGGTTGCTAAAGCCATTTAAAGAAGCGATAAAATTATTATGTTGTCAAGAAACTAACGTTTCGGCCACTATATCTCTGATTAAGTCACTAATAAAAATTATAAATAACGTGCTGATTTCTGTCACTGATAATAGTTTAAAGGAATTTCTAAATAAATTGAAAGAGGAAATGGATGAGAGATTTGCGAGTAAAGAACACAACATGGCATATTCTGTAGCAAAATTTCACGGTCCTAGGTATAAGTCAAAATTTTTCTCAGAAGTATTTACCAAAATCCAAGTAACAATAATTAATGAAAGGAATAACAACAATGATGATGTAGACTTTGAAGGGGTTCCAAAAAAGCAAATGAAGCGGTCCCATGAAGAAAATAATAAAAATTTCAGCATTCAGAATATTATGAAAAATATCTTAGATTCCTCAGGTGAAGAAGAACAACAACTATCGAAAGAGATGAAAACTCGGAAAGGAAATATATTATAGTTATAAATGAATATAAAGAAAAACGCGTTTATGCTGCAGCCTCGCTGCTTGCACATCGCCGAGCTGTGCACATAGAAGCCTAGCGATGGTGAAACAAAACTAGCATTCTTTATTGTGGCATTTATCCTACAGCAGCGCTGCTCGCCTTGCTGCACGCTGCTACCCTCGCCACAGCGATGATGACAAACTAGTTTGATTTTCAAGCCTCGACCATCGCCCGGCATCCCTAAACTTGCGCTGTGATTGGTTTCTTCAAAGCTCCTCACCCCAAGCATCAACCGCAATACTTATTCCTCTCTTGTTACATTACAAACTGTGCGGTGTTAATAAGCAAGATAGTGTTTATATAAGTGTGAGTGACGATTTGAAGCAAACACTTATATCAGCTGTTTTCGAAGGAAAAGCTATTTGGGACCAACGGCATGCAGAACACCACAACAGATTCAGATTGGATAAATTATGGAAGAAGTTGCAAATCACATTTTTGTCGAAAATGAATCCTATCAGTGTCAGATGATGAGGAAAACATGCTTGCTTAAAGCGAAGGCTTCAACAACCAATAATCGAGCACCACTAGTCCTCTCATGCCAGCATGACACAGATGTGAGCAGCTTCAGGGTAAATGGTCCCAGCGAGCATCACAGCTTTATGCCACCAGCGAGGTGCTTAGGCGAGCATCCATGTGTCAGCAGCAAAGCTGCAGCATAAACGTACCCTTAGACACTTTAGACCCAAAACAAAGTCCACAAACTTGGTGGACCGTGAACAAGGCAAAACATCAAGAACTGGCACCAATTGCTCAAAAGCACCTTTCAACTCCAGTAACTTCAGTTGCAAGTGAGCAATTTTTCAGCAATGCTGGGCCTGTGTATAATCAAATAAGAACGAGATTGCAAGGAGAAAAAGCCATTAAGTTACTATTCATTAAATACAAACTGTCATTACTTAATATTCAATATGATGACTATGATTAATAACATTGTTTGGTATTGATATGACTGTGGTTTCTCTTTTAATACATTTTCGTTGTGTTCAAGTAAATTTTAGAAATAGTATGGAAAATAGTTTTGTTTTTTATTTAATGATTTAGAATGCTTAATAACTTTTAAAAGTATTTTATTTAATGTATGAATATCTACTTTTTTCCACGTCTGGGAACAAAACAGGGTTTCTACTATACCAAAATCGTGACAGAAATAATGAATTATTCCGTAGAGGGGAGAAATTTACCTAGGGAGTTTTCATTATGACTGAAACAACAATTATTTCAAATTCGAGGTTAGCAGGTTAGGTTTTGCTTCAGTCTGTCTCAAAACTGGCGAAAAACCTAACCTGATAACCTCGAATTTGACACAGACTTACAGTGCGACAAACTTTAAAATTTTAAAATATCAATAAATTGTTAAAAAAAACACGTTTATAGTTTTAAATCTTCCTGCAACGCTTTGCCCTGGAGTCACAAATTGCACCTCAGCAAAATAGTGCATTTCCCTCCCTCATTGCATACTCTATTATTATGTCTTTAGGAAAATTAGGCAGCCACTTTTTTTTTCTTTATACATTTATTTAACGTTTCATCAGCTTAGCTGACTTCTTCAGAAATACACAATATATTAGTATATAACTAGCAGTCCAGTGAGACAAATGTCTCATTTAAATTTTATTGAGAAAAGTTGTTTAGAATCAAAAGCTATGCTCAAATACAAAGTCAGGGCCTCCTATTCAAATTTTGATATTTTTTTGGAAAATTTTGTATTACCCCCTGTATGATACATATTTCTATTATTCTGATTTTATATGTATTTAAAGTAGCCACAACCACATCACTTTTAAATAACTTTTAGCAACTTGAAGCATATTTGTAAAATTTACTTGGATTTATATTTTTTTAGGTAACCGTCCACTTCATGTTTGTTGCAACGATATTTAACAGAACTTTAGAATTTCGCAAATATTTTTTTTTAACAAGGCAAATGCTTTACTAATATTAATGTACATATAAAAAACTTACAATTAAAGCCTACAATTTTATTTCAAATTCTTATGAAAATACGGGGCTAATACAAAATTTTCTAAAAATATAATAAAAATTCGAATAGGAGGCCCTGACTTTGTATTTGAAGATAACTTTTAATTCTAAACAACTTTTCTCAATAAAATTTTGGCATATTTTTTTAAATAAGGCAACTTTATTCTTGAACGAATTTCATATTTTTTGTCCTGCCCTGTATGCTGTTTGACTTGGAGCCATTCTAAATGCATCTGATATGGTTATCGAACATGCACTAACTTGTGGCGGTATTTAAATTTTAGTTGTACAACTAATAAAGAAATGTTCCATTTGTTGCACACTTAATGGACCACACTGTATATGGTATTGAAATGTAAATTGGATTTTTAATGTCTGGGTTATTATTAAACTCTTGTCCTAAACAGTTACGGTATAAATTGATAGTTGAATTAATATTATTTGTGTTATTTTTAAATTTATTTATTCTTTTTTTAATGTTGGTGTTAATGAAGTCAATAGGATAATATTATTTTTTAATAATATTTTCTTAATTTCTATGATATCATTATGAAATTTATTTGAAGATAATAAAATTGCACGGTTAGTTAAACTATTAATTACACTTCTTTTATATTTTATTGTTGTTTGAGAATTATAGTTTAAGTATCTGTCAGTTTTAATTTCTTTTCTATACCAATTTGTTTCAATTTTATTATTTTATGTTCTTATTAAAGTTAGATCAAGAAAATTTATAGATTTATTTATATTTTCATTTTCAATTGTAAATTTTAATCTTGGGTGGTAGTTATTAAATGTTTTAAAAATGTTGTTTATTTGGTTTTTATTAGTACAAATAATTGTCATCTACAAATCGTTTATAAAAACTAATTTCATTTAAGTTAATTAAAATTTCGGATTCAATTTTTTGTAATACCAAATCTGCAATAGTACTAGATAGAGGCTGACCCATTGCAACACCAAAATTCGGTTTTTATGTTTGATAATTAAAAGAAAAATAACTAGACTGTAAAATATATTCAACTACGAGGTACGTACCAGAATTGCGTGCCGTTTGCTTGTACTTCAGAAAGTAGGCTGGGTTAATGCGCAAATGTCATAACAAATGAAATCTATATATGTTTCTTTGGATATGCCAAAGCGCGTCACTATTACTGTAATATTACGAAAGTTACAGCGTTTTCAACTTGAAGAGCTTTTGCGTGTGCCTTAAAAAATAATTTTAGTGTAGACGAGCAAAGAGCGGTGATAAAATTTTTATCAGCACTTGGCGAAAAAGCGAGCGAGATTCATCAGCAGCTCAAAGATGTTTGTGGGGACACTGCTCTCGCTGACAACACCGTTCGTAAGTGGGTAAGAGAATTTAAAGCAGGCAGAAGGTCCACCAAAGACGAGCCGCGTTCTGGAAGGCCAATTTCAGCAGTGTCGCCTAGAAACATTAACAGAATCGAAAATTTGATAATGGAAGATCGACGGCTGACTATTGATGAACAGACTGAACGTACAGGCTTCTCTCAAGGTACTATTCAGCAAATTTTAACAGATCATTTAAAGGTTAGCAAGGTTAGTGCACGCTGGGTTCTTCGCATGCTTTCTGACGAGAAAAAGCAGGCTCGAATGGACGTTTGTCAAACCTTATTGACAAGAAATCGAGCAAGTCGGGATACATTTTTAAATAATGTGATAACCATGGATGAAACCTGGATACTGTATTACAATCCTGAAACGAAACGCCAATTAAAACAGTGGAAACACTCAGATTCTCCCCCACCAAGAAAATTCAAGCAAGTGCCAACAAACAACAAAGTTCTTTATGCCATCTTCTGGGACAAAGCAGGTCTAATTTTAGCATATCCTGTACCTAAGGGTCATACAATAACTGGCGAATATACACGTGATCGTTTGCGTGATGGTTTGCTGCCGGCAATCAATAAACTCCGCCCTCATCTGACTGGTGGAAATTTCATTTTGCACTGGGATAATGCTCCACCGCACAAAGCCCAAATTGTTACAGATTTTCTTTTAGAAAAGGGAATCGAAACCCTCATTCACTCCCCGTATTTGCCAGATCTAGCGTCTAGGGATTTTTGGCTGTTTTCAAACCTTAAAGATTCGCTCCGAGGAGTGTTTTTCCTCACGTTCTGCATTAGGAAGTGCTATTTATCAGTACTTCAAAAGGACTTCCGCAGAAAGGTTCATAGAGTGCTACGAAAATTGGATAAAGCGTTGGGAATCATGTATGAACAAGGGAGGGGACTATGTTGAAAAATAATAAATAAATTTTCCTTATCACATAAGTAGTTTTGATTTTACAGCACAACGGCACGCAATTCTGGTACGTACCTCGTACTTTTATAAATTCATGTTTAGGAATATTAGTAAATTTTTCTATCTGACACCAAAATTGTTCTATGGTTTTAATTGCTAACGTTATTGGAATGTTTTAACTATCTAACCTAAAACTCATTTTCG
Organism: Agriotes lineatus; assembly: GCA_940337035.1. NCBI lineage: Eukaryota > Metazoa > Arthropoda > Insecta > Coleoptera > Elateridae > Agriotes > Agriotes lineatus. The sequence goes on along the minus strand of CALNHX010007688.1, from coordinate 3,233 downwards.
TTTTTAGCTTATTATACAGGGTGTCCCAGATAAGAGCAACTACATGGGGATTTCGGAAACGGCAAGAGATACAGGGTGGCTTAAATGAGAGAAAAGTTGCGCTATTCTGAGCCCAGTCAGATGCTGTATCGAAATTAAAAATATCTACAGGGGTTTTTAAAATATCGAGCAAAAACAAAAAATTGTGGTTTTCGAAAAATTGCAATATCGTCGCCATCTTGTAAACAAATTTAATAAAATTTGGTAATTTTGTATTAGCGACTACGGCCAATCGAATGACGTTTACGAATTTTTTCTAGGCCTTCTAGATTTTTTGCAACCATAGCCAACTTTGTTATTTCTTATGGCCGCCATATTGGATTTATACGTCATTAAATAGCGCATAAAAATACCTTTTCAACCATGTATAACAGACCTATCTTTAGATGACGGAAAGTTAAATTTATTAAAAAAACAGTTTTTCACTTAGTTGGCTGTGAAACAAATGCCGCAATTGTGTTTGTTGTTTTAGCTATGTAACTATCTGTCAAAACTTTGTTATTTATTTGGTTCTATCTGTTAAGAGTTTAATTTTTATATTTAATATGGAAAGGTATTCAAATCGGGAAAAAGTGGATATGTATGATTGTTTCATTTTGTGCCGGAGGAACGCTGAACGAGCTCAAGATATGTACTTTCAGCGATATCCAGAAAGACGGCAACCAGGTTTGTCGATCTTCAGAATGCTTAGAAATAATTTACTTACTTATGGTTCCTTTAAAAAACACAATCGAAATAGAGTGGGAAATGTAAATATGGAAAATCTTGTTTTGCAAAGTGTTATCGACAATCCTCGTACCTCCCTTCGTCAAATCGAAAATAATGTTGAAGTGCCTAAATCAACTGCTCAGAGAATTCTCAAAAAATACAAGTATCGTCCATATGTAGAACATATTAGTCAAGGACTCCGAGATGGTGACTTAGAAAGGAGAATATCGTTTTGCAATTGGTTCTTAGAAAAATGCCAAGAAAATCCTCAATTTCCGCTTAAGGTTCTGTGGTCTGATGAAAGCAGATTTACAAACTGCGGGGTATTTAACAGACACAACAACGTGTACTGGGCCGATCAAAATCCGTTCTTACATCGTGAGGTGCGTCATCAAGTTAAGTGGGGTTTTAATGTATGGCTAGGAGTCATAAACGGACACGTACTATTTAACATTTTTCATAATAATTTGATTGCACCTCGATATCTTGAAATATTACAAAATTACGTCGACCAAACTTTAGAAAATTTGCCTCTTCAAGATGTAGCAAACATGTGGTTCCAGCAAGACGGAGCACCTCCACATAATGCAAGAATCATAACTGACTATTTGAATCAGCAACATGGAAATAACTGGATAGGAAATCGAGGTCCGGTTGCCTGGCCTGCTCGCTCGCCGGACCTTACGCCACTTGATTTTTGCCTTTGGGGATATTTAAAGGATAAAGTTTATTGTACTCCTTATAGTACAGTAGAAGAACTTGAGGCAGCCGTTGTTCAAACCATTGAAGAAATGCCTGGACAAATGGTTAAAGATGCATGTATGTCTCTAATTCATCGATGCATGACGTGCATTAATAACAACGGTGGAATTTTCGAACATTTAATTTAATTTATTTTAATTCAACGCTCTGTCATCGGTTTTTTTTTTGGTTGTGAGTTTAATCATAAATAATGTATTAGTTGTTAACTTTAGTATCATAAATAAAAGATTATTTTTTAAAGACATTTTTAAGAAAACACAACTGCGGCATTTGTTTCACAGCCAACTAAGTGAAAAACTGTTTTTTTAATAAATTTAACTTTCCGTCATCTAAAGATAGGTCTGTTATACATGGTTGAAAAGGTATTTTTATGCGCTATTTAATGACGTATAAATCCAATATGGCGGCCATAAGAAATAACAAAGTTGGCTATGGTTGCAAAAAATCTAGAAGGCCTAGAAAAAATTCGTAAACGTCATTCGATTGGCCGTAGTCGCTAATACAAAATTACCAAATTTTATTAAATTTGTTTACAAGATGGCGACGATATTGCAATTTTTCGAAAACCACAATTTTTTGTTTTTGCTCGATATTTTAAAAACCCCTGTAGATATTTTTAATTTCGATACAGCATCTGACTGGGCTCAGAATAGCGCAACTTTTCTCTCATTTAAGCCACCCTGTATCTCTTGCCGTTTCCGAAATCCCCATGTAGTTGCTCTTATCTGGGACACCCTGTATACTAATATATTGTGTATTTCTGAAGAAGTCAGCTAAGCTGATGAAACGTTGAATAAATGTATAAAGAAAAAAAATTGGCTGCCTAATTTTCCTAAAGACAGTTATTTACAATACCCAGCTGTAATAACAAACATAATTTTAATAATCTATCATATTTTTATTAAAATTCTTATCTATATTTCTATCATTTTAATGTCAAATACTCGTATAATATTCGTGTTAAATTTGGTGAATACGATTACGAATATTGAAAATATAGCGAATACGAGTATTCGGAACATCCCTAATTTACACCAAGAAATCACAAATTTTGCGATGGGCATTTTGCAAAGGACGCCGGTTTTCATAAGTTTAAATAATGTAACTGTGTTGCTGCATGTCCATGGTTGAAATTGTACTACCTTCTACTAAAACAAAATACCTTGTTATTTGTAAAGACATCACGTACGAGGATGTGCTGAAAAGTTCCTGGCTTTACATAGAAAGAACCGTGCTAGCAAAATATGAAACATATTTTATTAAACGTACTCCCCTCTCAAGCTAACACATTTATCATAACTCATAACGCTTCTCCAGTTTTCTTAACCCCTCCAAATAGAAGTGGGATGGTTGTTCCACCAAAAACGCTTCCGTAGCTGCAATGACTTCCTCATTGGAGCCAAACTTGGTACCCTTCAGTTGTGGGAAGAGGTGGTAGTCCGAAGGGGCTATATCTGAGGAATGGGGCGGGTGGTTCAACAATTCGAAGCCAATTTGGTCAATTTTCGTCAGGGTTGTGGTGAGCGGTATGGGCAGATTCACATACCGCCATGTCTGCTTTATTAAAACTCGCGCACGTACGATTCTGTTACTGTGCATGCGCGCTACTGAATAGTTAAACATGCTGCAGAATGGGTTACACGGGCTTCACTTACTCCATTAGCACCAAAGCCAAGTACTTTTAGCACAACCTCGTATAAATATTATACGGTGCAGATATCCTC
>CALNHX010007687.1:0-70691 GCA_940337035.1 Agriotes lineatus | reverse complement strand
AAGAAGAGACAAAAAATCTTGGTTTAACGCTAGACAGTAGTTTTAGGTATAAAACACAAGTTTTAAATAATATTAAAAAGGCCTACATTGGTTTGAAGTTAATTTATCCTCACAGGCATCTTCTTTCTAATTCTGTCAAGGTTACCTTATGTGAAACTTTGGTTTTAAGCCAATTTAGCTACTGTTCCCAAGTTTATGGTCCGTGTATAACAGCTGATACTGCACAACGAATCCAAAGAATTCAAAATTCTTGCCTAAGATTAATTTTCGGAATCCGTAAATTTGAACGAATTTCTCATAAGCTGAAAGATTTGTCATGGCTCAATATGCAAAACAGGAGATTGCTGAGTGCTGCCTGCTTGTATCACAAGTTAATCTTAGAAAAAAGTCCACTTTATTTATATAAGAAAATCTCCTTTAGAACAGACGTACATAATATCTATAGTTCTGTCCCGAATTCTTTGAAAAATTTACCGTTAGGTTCATTTAAGCGCAGGTTCCGCCACGTTTTGTTAAACAGGCAATAATACATTCTAAATTTGTATTACTATATAATAATACTTTTATATATGTATATATACGTATTAGATTTGTGCTGTGCATTCTCTTTTGTTCTATTTTTTTATTATTCTCTTTTTTCTTTATTCTTAAATACGTTTGCCCTCCATATAAAGACAGTTGCAACATTTATTTATTTTAATTATTTTATCTATACTTTTTTCTGTTTCATTTTCCTTTTTATGTTTTTTAGCGCCGGTGTTTCGGTTGTGGTTCGGGCTTGGTTGAGCCGGGCTTAGATGAACAGGGGTGCATCCAAATATCTTTACTAATATATTTATAATAAATTATTGTTGCAAGCTCTCTTAAAATGGTGCGCTTTTGTTCATTTTGGTTTGGTATGACTGAACGGCAACTAAAATACCGGAGTTTATATATATTTTATTAGAAATTTAGGCATTTTTTTAATTAGAAATTTATTTATTTTTTTATCAAGGTATATGTGGAAGATCAGGCACTGCAGTGCAGCGCCTGTACAAATACCTTGTGGTTCTTGTACAATGTATTTACTACCATATATATATATACTACTTGTTTGTAATAATAGTACAGGAATAAACAATTTATTATTATTATTATTATTATTATTATTGCTCCTTTCGGTGCCCAAAAGATGAGTTTTTCTATCTAACAACCTTTTTGCCAACTCAATGCTCGTATAATAATTTTCTCTTACAGCAACTCACACACCTTTAGTTGGCACAGATTGACCGGCATCCGCTTCTTTGCCCTCGCAAATCTTCATGTTTCCAGTGTACCCTACATCAATACATAACTGGAACTCCACATTTATGTGCTTTCTGCGGAATGTATTGTTTTATAATTAATCGACCTCTGATGGGAGGTGTAAGCCATTTGACAGTTACTAATAAATTTTATCAGTAAGGCTCGCACTTTATACACCCTACAGTTTTCTATATTTGGCTAATTGTCAGAAAAATGAAGCATAGAAGGTAGTAACTCAAAAAGATTTCGTGACATCGTATCTGAAAATATACAGTTGCCATACTTTTATTATACTCGAGTACTTGTTGAGAGAGGGCATTTTGACTAGCCCCATATAACCCAACATTCCCAATAAATTTTTTATTTTTAATTTTGTGGTAGGATACCAAGCATGGAATCTTGAATATTCTCCAAAATCACGATTACCTTATAGCAGGAACTGTGTTTCATATAAATGTGTTTGTTCTACAATTGTATCTAAGATATTATCATCTATTAGTAATCTATAGCAATCATATGGGTCCAAACGTACCAGTAAATTCAAATATGTTGTGAATGTTTAGAGGCGACCCGTTGTTATCATTTGGCGAATCATCTTCAGCATGTTGTTGGTGTTCAATCTCGAAGACGTCTTCGTGGACGTCATCTTTAGAGCTAGAATGGCCCCCATTACTTAGATCAGATAAATTGTTATTTTGTCGAGAGGATTCAGTGTATCCCGGTCCGTCATAATCACTGCCATCGCTATCATAACCATCACTAGGAAGGTAAGAAGGATCTGTATCCAAATTATCAAATTGCAGTAAGGACCTATGAATAAAATTATTAGTAAAACAGTTTCGCCTATTTACCTTTGGATTTACTATCTACTTCATTATCACAATCAACGTCCATATATATATTGCGGATTCTTTAGCTAATTGCAATATCTTCTTGGTTTTATCACTAATTTTTCAAGATATAGTATGCTTACAATTACACATAACCAAACAAACCTTCACTCGTGCGCAGGGAATATTGTGTCCGCCAACATACCACTGTCTGCTATGTTGACCGTTGTGGCGTTTAGAGGCGAAAATTTCTAACCGCTAAGCGTCACCGCTGTGGCGCATTGAGAGTAAAATTTACATTTCTTGATTAGCGCGCCATGTCAGAGACCGTGTCTGTTTCAAATTTTTCAAAATATCTTTGGAAAAATTGAATTAAAATAAAGTAAGAATATATTACAATCTAACTTTTTATGTAGACTTCTGGAACAAACATGGCGTGGCACATCATTTTTTGAAATTCTGCTGTGGCAGCGAATGTGTTAAGACCGTATTTATGTTACAGTATTTTGCTAAATGCATTGCATTGTAATCTACTTTTTTACACTAAACGAGCTAAAAAAGTTCTTAAATGAATTAGGTTTTCAGTATATATCTTTATAATCAAATTCTTGTCCTTTAAATTCCCAATAAAACATCCACAATGGTTTGCCAATTTCGAACTCTTAAGGCATATGCAAAAATTAAACCATACGTCCAAAATAAATCTGCCATTATTAGAATAGGTATGCCAATGTTCACTTCAATAACCTTTTTCACTTTCAGTAAAATGACATAAACCTAATGTTAACCCCCTTTAGGACGGTGTAACTCAGCTGGGAGGCATTTAAAAGAAAAAGTTTATATGCAAAATTTGTGTTTCAACGTCCGCTATAGCCTTCCTAAGTTTGAAACCATTTTTTTGAAACACCCTGTATATATTTATGCAAGTATGTATTTTGCTACAATTTCTATGAAGCTAATTTCATGGTTACTGGAATCATAGACGTTTATGAGCACCATGTGTATTACATTTAAATATTTACGATTTGGTTCCATATTCAATATATTGAACTATAGCTAATTCAATATGTAATTCTCTCTCTCTCTCTCTCTCTTCTTCAGACTTTGTTGGTCCAATATTGGACATAGTCCTCCCCGATTCGGCCCCATTCTTCTCTCTGATTTGCCAGTCTGATCCACTTTTTACCGGCCACCTTCCGGATGTCATCCGACCATCTGGTTACTGGTCTTCCTACGCTTCGTCTCGTTGTTCTTGGTCTCCACTGTAGCAGTGTTGTAGCCATCTATCATCTGTCCTTCTAGCCACATGTCCTGCCCAACTCCACTTCAGTTGGGCTATTCTTTTTACTACATCCTCCACTCCGGTTTGCTTTCTAATCCATTCTTTCTTTTTCTTTCTCGAAGAGTTATGCCCAGCATTTGTCTTTCCATAGCTCTTTGGGATTTTGCCATTTTGTCTGCTATTTTCTTTGTGATTGCATTAGTTTCAAGACCATATGTAAGTACCGGTAGGACACATGTATTGTATATTATTGCTTTTTGGCGTTTGGTGAATTTTGTTGATTTTAGTATACTTGCCAGTTTACCGAATGCCACCCAACCTAATTTTATTCTTCGCTGAATATCCGCTTCTTGATATCCTTTGCCGAGTGTTAAGTTGTGCCCCAAGTATGTATACTGTTCGACAACCTCTATTTCCTCATTGTTGATTATAAACCGGTCTGTGCCTTTTATTTCGTCATTTATCATAATTTTTGTTTTTCTCATGTTCAGTTCTAATCGTGCTCTCTTAGATTGGTCCTATATTTCGTGTAACATTGTTTGCATTTCTTTCTCGTCATTTGCGATTAAAACTGTGTCATCCGCATATCTTAAGTTTGATAAATGCTTTCCATCAATATTCAGACCTTTATTTTCCCAATTCAGTTGTTTAAATATATTTTCTAGAGCTAGAGTGAATAGTTTAGGTGGCAGCGTGTCACCTTGTCTTATCCCTCTTCCTATTTTAATTTCGTCAGTTGTTTCGTGTAATTTTACTATGGATGTTGCTTTTTTATATATGTTCTTTATTATTTGGGTGTATCTGGAGTCTATACGGCAATCTTCAAGGGCTTTTATTATGTGTGGTATCTCTATGGTGTCGAAAGCTTTTCTGTAGCCTAAGAAGGCGAGTACTATTGGTATGTTGTATTCGTTGCATTTTTGTATTATCTGTTTTACGCTTTGCAGGTGGTCGTTGGTTCCGAATCCTTTTCTGTATCCTGCTTGTTCCACCGGTTGGTAGGCGTCTAATTTGTTACTTATACGGTTAGCTATGATTTTTGTGAGCAGTTTATAAAGATGGGATAATAGGCTGATTGGCCTATAGTTTTCTAAATCGTCTTTAGGTCCCTTTTTATGTATAAGAATGATCACTGCAGTATTCCAGCAGTCTGGTATGTTTCCTGTCTCCAAACATTTGTTCATTAATCTTTTTACTAGATTCATCACCTTTTCTCCTCCATATTTTAGTTGTTCACTTATTAACCCATCGTGACCTGGTGCTCTTGAGTTTTTCATTTGATGAAGGGCGTTTTGTATTTCTGCTTTGGTGACATCTGGTATGTTTTCGGAACCAACGTTTATGATGTTTAATTTTTTTGTTTGTGCCTTTATGTTTTCGTGGTTTTGTAGGTGTTCTTCTTCTAGCTGTGACTTGTATAGTTTAGTGTAGAACTTTTCAACTACTCTTAGTATTTCTTTCCTGTTTGTTGTTTCACCGCCTGTGTTATCCTTTATTTTATTAATTTGTGTTGTTCCCTTACTTAATCTTGATCGTAAGACTTTTAAACTTTTATTGTTTTCAATTATTTCTTCTGTTATTTTTTTCTGTAGTCGAATAGGTCATTTCTTATTTTCTTTCTCACTAATTTATTAAGTTCCGCGTACTCGACTGTGTCCCATTGTCCTTTCACTCGCATTTCTCTTCTTTTGTTTATTAGCTTCTTAGTATTTGTGCTTAATTTTTCTTCTTTTGAACTCCTTCCGTTAGTGATATTTGAGGATGCCTGAGATGTTACAGTTAATATTATTTTATTTAGTTCCTCTATATGGCTAATACTAGTCCGTTTTGCGTTATTTTGTATACTCTCGAGATGCTTGTTTACTTTTTGTTCATACTGTTCACTATTTGCCTTAATTGTTTCGCTCTCTGTTGGTTTTTTCAGGGTTTTCTTTATTAGTTTTAATCTTTCCAGTTTCGTGTTTACGTTAATTTTTGCACGAACTAGTCTGTGGTCACTGCTAGTTGTGAATGAGTTCAAAACAGATACCTCTGTTATTATGTTCTTGTGATCTGAGATCACATAGTCATATTCGTTTTTTGTTTTTCCGTTGGGACTACGCCATGTCCATTTATTCTGCGGTTTCTTTTTGAAGAATGTGTTCATGCAGTACATTCTTTTGCTTAGAAAAAAGTCTATCAGTATTTTACCACGATCATTCCTTGCTCCCAGTCCATATGTTCCTATGCAAGTTTCTGTACTTTCCTCCTTTCTTCCAATTTTTGCATTCAAATCTCCAATTATAAGATTGAAATGAGTCTTTTCTTCATCTAAAGCTTTACCCATATCATCATAAAATTCGTCCACTTCTTCATCTGTGTAGTCTTTTGTTGGTGCGTAGACTTGGATGATCTTTATCTTGTATCTATGATTGATCTTTATAATGACATATCCTACTCTGCTTGATAATCCTTTTATACTGATTATTCTTTTCTCTAATTTTCCTTTTATGATGAAGCCGATTCCTCTATTAGAGGTCTCTTGTTCTCGTTTGTAGTACATCAGATTGCCACTTTTTAACTTTATGCATTCTTCACCTTTTCGCCATACCTCTAAGATTCCTATAATGTCCCAATTTATTTTGTTAACTCCTCCTCTAGTTCTGTTAACCTGTCTTCTTGTACTAATGATCTAGTATTATATGTTGCTACATTTAGTTTAAGATTTCTTGGATCTGTTTGTGGTAGACGTTTTGATATCTTCGAATTCTTGCCTCTCCCAGAATCCGGGAGGCAGACCGATTTACTGTCGGTGTGAGATTCTGGGCTTTGCGCCCTACTCACCTGGGATCTTTTTTCTGAATTCGACATTATCATTTAATATGGGGGGGGGGGGGGGGGGTATTAATAACGTGTCGATCCGCACCATAATGCTGGTAAAATTGTAAGTTTCAAGGTTACAAATTATGAAAATCTCACATATAATCTCATAAGAGCATTAATTCTTTCCGGAATTTTTTTGAGTGCGTTCCAACAACGTCGTATTAATTTGCCCGAGCGGGATGCGAGGGCAAATTAGGACGTTGTTGAATGCACGAAAAATAATTTCCGGATATGAATTAATGCTCGAATGCAGATTCGGTAAGAAAATCGTAACGATACAAGCCCTCAAGGTTAGGCTGATCTACCTACAAAAAATTTCCAAGAAATTTTGTTGTTGTCTTGGATACGGCTCGTGAACTAATTTTTCTATTGGTCATTGATGAGTGTCGTACGATTTTCACATATAATCTCATAAGAGCATTAATTCTTTCCGGAAATTTTTTTGAGTGCGTTCTAACAACGTCGTATTAATTTGATCGAGCGGGACGCGAGGGCAAATTAGGACGTTGTTGAATGCATGAAAAATAATTTCCGGATATGAATTAATGCTCGAATGCAGATTCGGTAAGAAAATCGTAACGACACAAACCCTAAAAAGAAGTAATGTCTAGCTACAAAAAATTTCCAAGAAATTTTGTTGTTGTCTTGGATACGGCTCGTGAACTAATTTTTCTATTGGTCATTAATGAGTGACGTACGATTTTCTTATAAATATTTCATGCGCTAACAATTGCTTTCATATCTTATTATTTAGGAGTTAATTAAAACGTTATGAATTGGAACACCGAGTTGATAGGCAAAATTAGCGAGATTGATAACAAAATGCAAGAAGTTGTTAATCTCTATCAGGCAATGGAATACATTCTTCTTTCTTCAAACGTTAGTAAAATGTGACATTCATTGCCATGGCATCTATACACTTTATCTGCAGCTAACGAGCGGCAGATAAAGTTATTATCTCCGCTGACGAGATAATAGTATATTGTATACCTAGGCGGTAAAGTGGCTATATTCCAGGACGAAAGAAGATATGGACAGGCTAGAAGAAGCCGAGCCTGGCCACCTCTTGAGGCCGGGAAAACCACTCTATCGCCATAGTTTACATATTATTTTTATCTTACACTATCAGAAAGCTAAATATGTTCAGGATAAAAACATACGCCCCGGCTGTGGAAATTCAAACGTATGAATAATATGTTAGTGGCACTGTAAGTCTATGCAAAATTAAAGGTTATAAGGTTATGTTTGCCGTAAATTTTGACACAGACTGACGTAAAACCTAATTTGACATAGACCTACAATGCCATATCATTGCAAGGCTAACCGTGTCTATATAAATCTATTTTCTTGACTAGCCAACAAATTTTGTTTCTTAGCTTGCTGGGTAAAGATGCCCTTTCTCATTTCCGTAGAGCCGAGAAAATTTAGCTTTCTAATAAAGAGTAATTTTTTTCAGATTTTCTCCACAACGTTCTTAATAATATGTTATAAACTCGCAAGATCGGCAGATAAACCGTTCAGCCACGCCACATAAAGTATAACTTTTGCTCCTAATAATATAATATACTCTCTTTCCATACATACTTGTAAAGTTGTGTTTTGTCTATTAAAGTATCCATGGTAAATTAACATTTTAATGATGTCCGTGATGCTCCTTGAATTGATGCAAGCCTTTGATTTGCGTAGTTCCGGGAATTACTTCTTGCAATCCTTCAGTTCGTACCTCGGAACATAAATTGTATAATGCTATATAACCAGATTGTTTTCGGAAGGGGCTTACACTTGATGAAACGAAAGGAAGGATTTTGATTTAAAATGTAACTGGAGACTCCTTAGACATTTGTAGCCTGCGTCGGTCACAAGTGAACATACCTCAGAGTTTAGAAGTATATTGAAAATTATTAAACAAATACAGTCTTTATATGTGATTACATGCATGTCATGCTGCTGCCTTTTGAACTTAAAACTTAATATTGGTGTAGGCACAAAAACATGGCGTTTGCATAATAATGCACGAATACAATGTGTAAATCTGACCTAGTGAGTACTAAAATTGGGGCAGTTTGCATAAAACTGCCTTATGGCAACGTAACTTGACCCAGTAATCCGACGTTAGCTGAATATTGTAAACACATACGAGCCCAGAATTACATCATTTGGCCCAGTTAAGATTTTTCATGAACCTTATTTTGTACCCGCAAGAGAAAATATTTTTGGCCAATATTATTATATAATTCTAGGAGTTTTTAGCTATATTATAACAGCTTTCGCAATAATAAATTACAAAAAATAGTCGGAAAACACTAACTTTAACAGTATATTATGTAACAGGTTTTATAAACGTCACTTTAGTCACGAGTTTTTTAGGCACGAGCGTAGCGTAGCGCAGCGTATGTTTAATAAACGACTGCCTAGACGAGTTTATATAATGTGTTACATACTATACCTTTTCTACGACCACAAATTTAGACAATATAACGTCATGTTATTTCATTAATATTTTGAATATTACGTTCGCTTAAATTATGCTTGACAAACGTTGGCTGTTGAAAGTTGAAAACTAACTTGATTTTAGTTTTGGCTGTGGCTAATAAAGCAAATACTGTTTGAAGCAACTTTACCCCATGACTAAAACGTCGTTGCCAACTTCAGCTCGTGACTAAGACGCTCTTTAGTCATAGGTTATGAAGGCATGATTAAGAGGTCACTTAGCGACGTGTATGTTAGTATGTTATATGCCATTTTAGTTACAGGAGTAGAAAAAACAAATTACCGATTCATTTCATTTGTCCCATATCATCAAAATATCATTTCGTCCACCTCACCATGTTTTGGTTGAAGTGAAACAAGCTTTTTGTTGTTTAATAACATATAGACAGTCGGGGGCTGTATTCTTTTTACAAAAATGGTACATGGTAAAGCTATTGTCAATTTGTTGAATTTTAGTCATTCCTGTGGTAAATTTTACAAACAATTGCAATTATCGCATTATAGTATATGAAATATTGCAAAACTATAAAACAACAGAATCCATAGCAGAAAAACCAAATTTTTGACGAACTTCAAATATTACACGAGCAAATTTAAAAGCTTTACTGATCTGGGCCAAATGATATTATTCTGGGCTCGTATTGTAATTGGCACATGCCGGGCTCTAGTTTTGAAAGTCTATTTCCGCGTCCGCACTATTTCGCTTGATTCCAATAAAATTGTCTCGTCCCATGATAAAACATCGGTTTGAACAAATGATAAGAATAGAAAAATATTACTCTATTCTCTACTGAATAAGACGGTCCATAATATGATCAAAAATTATGTTCATCTAGTATGGCTACGGAAGAGTTGCTAATTTATGATTGCAACAACTATAAGTCATTTAAAAATCAAATGTCAAGTTTGACATTTAAATATAAACATAAACATAAATTAAAAACTATTCCATAGCCATACCAGATGAACATAATTTTTGATCATACTTTACATACGTGTATTTTGGTAAATAGCACACAACCAGATCATATAACTACTTATTTAAAAATATTTATTAATTTTAAAACTTATATAGTATATATAATATAGTATATAACTTTAGATAATTAAATGAAGGCATTTGAAAACATTTAATATGCCACACGTGCATAGAGATTTTATCAATTCGAAGAAATTAGCTCAGTCGGCTTTGCCTCATGAGCTAAGGTTTACTCCTTATGCATAAAATGTCTCTTCATTCACTTGTCCATACATAACTATTTTACTACAGCAACAGCTAGAAAATAATATGTGAAGCTGAACCACTATTTTACAGTAATTAGACCTCACCCTCATTTTAGTACAGATACACTATTTGCCTTCATACTTCGAGGTAAGACTAACTTCTTTATGTCTCTTAATTTGTGTCGGGATTCTTTAACACACATCTATTGATTTAGAATACGAATATAGTATTATTATCAAAATAAATACTTATACTAGAAAAACGTTATTGAATCACCTAACCTGCTAACCTCAAATTGAACAAATACTTACAGTGCCACAACAATACACTTCTGTATTTCCAAACGTAAAACGAATCGCCGTTGCTATGCAGAAAAGTGTTGCTAATGAAAAAAGTACCACATTTATTAACGATTTTGAATGTAGAAATGTAGTACATTTCCAAATGAAATGAGATAAAAGTAGTTTTACTGCCACCAGCGCAAAAAGTAATGCATGCATGACAAAAACTATCACTTTAAAATTGTCAAAAACAACATTAGATTACTATTTGTGACGTTTGAAGAAAAAAAGCTTTTCTCCGTCTCTACTTGACTTTCGCAAGCAAACGCTTAACCTATAGGTTTAAGAACACGCCCTTCTTACTAGTTAGCAGCATATCAAACCTTGTGAGTCTGTTGCAGGCACTAAACGGGGGTTAATATGTAACACATTATACAGCTTTTCTTTATCTTTTAGTGAAATTTCAGGTAGGATGGCATAAATATGTCAACGGGTTACTAAGACTGTTCAAACTTTGCTTGACCATAATTACTTGGAATTATTTTGGTATTTAAATAATTTAGAAGATTTTATGTAACAACTCGTTTACAATTTGTAACATTATGACCTACTGCAATCGCTTATGTACATGTGTAATTAAATAACATCTTTATGCAAACGTAAGCTCGACATAGAACGACTAGTCCAGCAGGTCGCTGAATTAGCCAAACCCGCAATATAGCATAGACTTGAACATGAAATTTATGTTTAAACACAGAGTATATGTCATTTAATTTTTAACATGGATTTATACATCGAGGTGTGTGAGTTAGCGTAGGCTACAATTATTTTAAAAGAAAACTTTGGTGTGACTGTCCTGCTAACAAAAAAACCTTCTCAACCTTTGTTTCTCCTCAAAAAGTTTCCAAACCTTCAGTAAATAACTGCCATGTTAACTTTGTCCTTTCAATCAACACTCTACGTTCTCTGAATTACTTCACAAAAAAGTGCAATAATTAGATTTCCGTCACAAACAGAGCCTATGAATGTTAGTTAATGTCGTATTTGGTAGTAGGACAGTTACATGGACAGTATTATTAAAAATATTTGTGTGCTACGAACAATTTTGAATTTGTGCAGGTAAAAATGCAGTCAAATATTTTTGAGGCTTGCAATTTCTGAACTTAAAAGGAAGTTTTTGTGAGATTCAGCGGCGGCTCGTGTTAATCCAAGTTTTTTATTTTAACCTTTTCAGCTAACACTATGCTTTTAAAATTAATGCTGAGAATACTTAGTTACGCTATTAGCCCAGACATATTAGGGTTTGACATAGAAAAAAATAATGTAAATCTGAAAATTGGTAGAAATATTCTATTTAGTGTACTGAACAACATACCAAAAGTCCTAAGCGGTCCTATGCCGGCTTCATGATGAAAAAAGGCATAGGCGGGTATTTCGGGTTTATACAGGATATTATTATACATATCGTGTTTTGCCATCAATATATAACTTAATAGGTATATATATCTCACTATTCATGTATTTTATATCATACATGTATACAAGAATAATAATAACTAGCAACCAGTGAGACAAATGTCTCATTTAATAAAACAAAAAAGACCGTTTTTCAAATAGAACGCGTTTTCGAGAAATCACGTGATTTCTCGAAAACCGGAAGTGTCACGTGACTGAAATTCGGCTGACCTGACATGACCATTCCAAACATATAACTTTCATAACTTTTTTCTCTATCTCTTACGGTTTGGCTGCTGAAACAGCGTCCCGGACACACAAAACAGCGTCCCAGACAAGCCTATTATGTATATGGATCTTTGTTCCACCAGAAGCTTATTTAGTGTTTGGAAAAAGGTCAAAAAGGTAAAAGCAAAATTTAAAAAAATGTTACATACAATATATTTTTATTTTAGAATAAAACTCGAAAACTTAGTGTCGACAAAATGAGTAGAACCGCAACCTAGAACAAATTAAATCTTGTTTTCCTTTCTTTCGTTTTAAGTATAATATGGTTGCTTACTTATATTTCGTCTTGATCATCGTCGACTTCAACTTCATTTACTGGAGTATCGTACCTGCAGCTTCGACCCCTGCAATTTATGCACATTATTGAGCAAGCAAGGCCTGCAGTTCTACAGGAACACCGAGCCCCGCATTCAGATTTACACCCACAGGATACCATCTGCAACAGTTCATTTTTTTCTTGATAGCTTCATGTCGGAGAACTGCAACCGAGGACTGCCTTCATCGCATGGTTGCCTAATTCCATTGCATTATGACAATAATTGATAGTTTGATCTCCAACAAACCCAGATGATAAAGACCGTAAGGAACTACATTCCTGCCTAGGAGAGCGGGTCGACAGCCAATTTATAAAAAGGTTCAAATATTTTGCATCCACTGATCTTCTTGAATCTCTAAGTTCAACGTGTTGTTTTGTTGAAGTTTTAGTAATACCAGTCAGTTCAACGGAACTACAAATTTTAAGACATCCACGAAAAGAGAGCACGAAATATGCTAGTTGACTATCAGATATAACACGGCCATGAGTGAGACCTCCCTGAACTTTTCAAAGGCGCATCAAAGACTATTCGATCGCCATATCTGTTGAAAGTTTAGGTGCAGACAATGACACATCTGAATCATAAAGCTGATTTTGTTTATAATCTTTTAAATAAATATTTGCCTACCACCACATACTTTCCTTCACTAAGTAGTTTATTACAGTAAAAACAAACGTTTTCCATTATTATCACCAATTTATATCAATAACATCACAAAAAACCACGCGCGTATAAGTTATACAGTAATGCAAGTGCAGTCTGCTGTAGACACGCACTGATTTATAGTTTAACCACGTTGTTATGCCCTTCGATCATTCTGCGGTAAGCAGAATTTGTCAAAGAACATAATACATATATTTCAATTAAAAAAATATGAACTCAGTTGGTAATTACCATTACATCCATAGAGGTCAATGGCAAATTATATGCGTTATTATTAAGGGAAAAACTTTTTTTAATTTTCTTTTGTCAAAAATTACATGAAGCCGGCATATTTCGCTTTAGGACTTTTGGTACGATGTTCAGCACACCAATATAAAATATTCCTACCGATTTTTAGATTAACATTATTTATTTCTATGTTTTGGTAAAATTTAATCTAATATGTCTGGGCTATATTATTCGCCATGTGTTTGTATAAAACTGCGTGAAACAACGGAAATCAATCAAGATTATTAAACACGATCCAACTGCAACCGTTACTATGACTATCGTCGCGGCTGCCTTTACATTTCGGGAACACTATATTTGTATATGGCAGTCTCGGCTGCTACATTTTTAGCCTTCGCACGTTGAAACTGTTATATCGCCGATTCTGCACTGACAACAGTTTTGCCCGTAATTCCCATATATAAGTTTCGGTCACATTTCATCACCTTCACCAGCTGCAGCTGACTAGCGAATATGGTACGAAAGAGAGTGTGGACACATAAATCACTTTACGTTGACATACTTCTTGGATATTGTCTTACATGTTTTATGCGGTATCTCCCGATCTCATTACTTGAACCTCGTTATATTACAACGGTAGGATAGATGATAAAATATATTTTCAATTATAGAAGAGTTACTTTTTCTTTAAAAACATATAAGCTGTTCACGGCTTGGAGGCTAGAGCCACCGTGCCCCGAAGAAGCAGCCGCAATTTGTAAGATTTATTACAACTTAAGAACCGCAAAGTTTTCAGATCATTAATTAATGACGGCAAATCTATAAGCGTTTCAGAAGGAACAAAGTAAAATGTAGTATATATTAATTTACATTTTTATCAACAATTGCTATGAACATATGGTGATATAAAAACCAGAGATGGAGAGCAATTATTAATTATGTATAACAATATAGGCAAATGCTTTAAAATCAGTATTTTTAGTAGCTATATCTTTATTCGAATTTAAAATTTTACTTCCAAACTTAATGATGTATGTTAAAAGTACCGTAAATACTATCTTCTGACATTTACGCTAGGTAATCTGATACGATTTCATCATGACGCTAAATCTAGAAATTTTTTGTATGTGTAATAAGTAAGTAAAAAGTTGCAATTTAATCAAAACATACTACTCAGTACTGATAACACTGCATACTCTTGCTTGCCATGATCTGAGTTTTAGTGTCAAATGGTATAAAACATTAATATAGGCCAATCTTTAATCACATTATAATAAATAATATTGGACACATTTCTATGCACACAAAAAGTTTTCAAAATTGGACTTTGAAAATGAAAATGTAATGAGCATAACACGTTTTTGGAGGTATTACGCGTAATTGCTTTTTAAGTAATTGAGAGATTATGTAAACGATATTTATTAAAAGAGTAACAGGAATCGCAGCTAGTATACTATAGAATATGTAGATACACTTGATACTTAAGTAGTCACTTGTATAACGTAACATCAAGATGAAAATGTTTGGTATTGCTGTGTTTATCATATATTGTGCAGCTCTATCTACACAGCAGGCGGAAGACGTAAGTGTTGTTTATATGGTCTAGCGCTATAAAAATATAAGATACGCGTTTATTAAGAGGAATATGTGAGGATAGTTCAAATACAAATGCGAATTATTGTATAATACGTTTTTGGAGTAAGATATTAACAAAACAATTTCTGTTAATTTTTAAATACTCTGGCAATCACTCAACGCATTTACGTCCTTGCATCTACCAGCTTCATAAATCTTTTCACTAAATGTTTAGTTTTGAACAAAGTGCGTCTTCAGGTTTTTTTGTATAATAACTGTTGCAATTATCAGAACTACATTTGAATTGTCAAACTTGAAAACAGCGAACATTTGATTCATGGCAAGTTTGATTTCCACGGTGCGCTTGATGTATACGTTTGCAGAAATTATGGGTGCTACCCTCATATGCAAATGAAAAAAATCAGAAAAGGGGTTTAGACGGAATTTCCCTGTCGTGAATTTGATTAATTTGCAGATATATAAAATGTAGTCCGTTGGGATTCGAACTCCGTTTTTCGAGGCGAATATAACGAGCCTATTTCTTGTCTGCCGTATAAAAAATGTCTTCGTCCTTTAGACAAAGGAAGTAAACATGTAGTCCGCTGGGATCCGCACTCCGCACTCCGCTGCTAAAATAACCAAGCCACGGGCGTGCTTTAAGTGGACGAGTTTCTGCTGCGTTAAAAGGCATCATACTATTCTGTCCAATTTCTGATGTTTACCCTATATCTATTAGGTTTCATTTTCGCCAGTGATAAAAGCTGCGCAAATTATTACTTGTATTTATTTCTCAGGTAAAGCAAAAATAAACAGAATTTTATTATTTTAAGGTGCTCACCCTGTATATATTTCACCGAAATTTTCTTGGATTAATGTCAAGTAAACATATAATATGCTTGCAAAATATCGTCTTCTTCCAGGAAATAGTTTTTGAGTTATACCGCCAATACACAGACAGACGGAATTGAGAAAACCTGTTTTTTCTTCTATTGATCTTGAAGAAATCTCGGAAAGTATGTTTTAGTGATTGCAATACATTCTTCGTCTTTTAGACGAGGGAAGTAATAATTGTATAGCACGTTGCACCTGGTTTTTAGATTAAATATAACCTTGCAAATTTCGGGTCGCAACAGGCAAACGATAAAACCACTTCTCTGAGACTCGCTTTTCATCATGGCATGACCCTTTTGAAAAACAAGAAACGCCCAAAAATAGGCTTACGATTTTACACACATAAACTTGCAATCAAAGCAGAACCAGAAGTACTCTAAGAAGAAGACGCAGTGAGCTATATCTTTCTCTTTCGGCACTTAGCAATATAGATACAAACCACTAGGCGGCAAAATTCCTGAATTTTAATTGAATGGTTACATAATAATTACTGCTTGCATTTAGCAACGCAAGCACATCAATTCTCCCTTTATATGAGAACAATCCCAATTTAGTACTATAATACCTACTAGTACAATTTCCTATGAGAAAAATAATTATTTAGAGTTTATAAAATACATTTTCGTAGCCTAATTAGAATCCTTTTTTAGGATGAGACGTTATCGGAGCTAGAAAAAAATGTGGAAGCTTTAAGCGAAGAATGTATGCAACAGTACGGCATAGAACAACTTCCAGATTCGTCATCCGAAGAGCAAGAATCTGTCGTTGACTCGAACTTGAAGTGTTTTGTAATGTGCACGCATGTTAAACTGGGTCTCATGAATCAAGAAGGAGAAGCGATCCAGGCCGCTCTGGACAAACTTCTGGACCCATTCTATAAGTGTCTTATACTGACAGGCAGCTCCCCCTGCGATACTGCGTACCAGATTTTTAAATGTAACCGTAAAGCTTTGCAGAAGTTGAGCTTAGTGCTGCAGATGTAACTTTTAATATATAATTTATATATAAGCTTATGTGTTTTGTAAAAGAGTTAGTAAGTTGAAAACAAAGATAGTTATTGAAACCTAAATAAATGTCAAATACCATGTACGTTTTTCAATATAAAATGCACACAGTATAACGAACACGAGACGAAAGATATAGCACTATTTGTTCTAATACTAAAAGCATTTTTTTTGCCTCTGGATCGTGATGTCTGAGCGACAGCCTTCGAAAGAGATACCAACTGGTTTAAAATATCGTACACTGATATCACATATCACCAATTTTCTATCAAATTCTAATTCATGTTGTTCGTTCTTATATTAACTATATTACAACTGAGAAACATTGGTGTTAGAATATTTATTTACTATACAAGGGGGATAAGAGCATCATTAATATCCGCGTGTGCAAGTTACAAACGAGTGCGTAGCACGAGTTATGTAAGCACACAAGTATATTAATGATGCATTATCACACATGTATTGTACAAAATTTTATCTAGGACTGCCTAAAATTGAGAAAAGTGCATTAAGAGAAATGTCAGATCTGTCATTTTCAAAAATATTTTAGTAGGCAAATGTCATTATGTCATTCATTTGACACTATTTCAGTTACGTAATGAAGTCATTACAC
Organism: Agriotes lineatus; assembly: GCA_940337035.1. Lineage (NCBI taxonomy): Eukaryota > Metazoa > Arthropoda > Insecta > Coleoptera > Elateridae > Agriotes > Agriotes lineatus. The sequence continues at coordinate 53,403 of CALNHX010007687.1, read as the reverse complement.
AACTGAGTTGGGTAATGAAACCATTACATAACTGAGTGGTGTAATGAGCTTCATTACCTAACTGAAATAGTGTCAAATGAGTGACGTAATGCGTTACTTATCCCACTGGAGTAGATGAACTAGTTTTTATGTAACTAAATTTGCATTCCAAAGTGTTTACTGGCAAATTGATAGTATAGCGTGACTTTGGCAAGGAATATTCTAATTTTTTAAGTAGTGGAGTGTACCTAAGTGGGAGAAGCTTTGATTCAACTCTTATTTTTATACAAAATTTAAGAGCCTACAAGTATCGTACGTCTAGAAAGTATCCGTAAGTATGTTTTTAGCTTCTCGAAAATAGTCATATTTGTTTTATCCATGACCTACTACCCTAACAATACACACACAAAATTTTAGAGACCCAGGACTTTCTAAAAGAAAGTTCCATGACATTTATTAAATCTATAAAATTTCGGCGGGTCAGGGCCGTCCACTGGTTTTTCTGAAATACGGTTCTCTGGCACCGCAGCAGCTTATAAAAGAGCCACGATACGCTTAAAAGTATATTAAAAAATATATGTTAGAGGCACACTACTACCAAAAACAGGTAAAATAATATCCTGTTTCCTAGAAGAAGTATACTATTATTGGAGAGCAAGATTTTGAGGTGACCACACTGATATGGTGGACTATCAGGACGGCCACTAGGAAAAAAGGTAGAGACTGTTCCAGCACTTCATTGACGGTGTAGTGGGTGATATGGTTAGCAGCACATCTTCGACGACTGCCTAACTTTCCTACTGCTATAACTGTAGTTCTGGTAAACTATTTTAATGCGACTGCGTAGCACCCCTCTTGCCCCACTTGCCAGGTATAAGGATTGAACCTCTGATCCAGGGCCGTAGCTACCACCGGGGCAGCCGGGGCAGCGCCCCGGGGCCCCCGAACATAGGGGGCCCCCGAAAGCGGAGGAAGTTTTTTTACGAAATTGTCTTAAAAGAGTATTGAACCAAACTGCCAAACATGAGAAAATGAGCACTTTATCCTGATAAGTGTACAGCACTTGACAATTTCTGTGACCGTAGCTAAGCCGGAACGGAGGAAAGGCTCAGAAATCTAGCTTTGCTTTCAATCAATGACTTTGCTTGTAATGAAGTTAGGAAACAGAATTTAATGTGATCTTGATTTCAGTAAAATTCAACCTGTGTAGACTTAGGATATTCTAACTTTGCAAGTTTTATATGCATGCTTGCATGTCGTATAAGGGTAGTACTCCGCCTGGTGCAGAAGTTTTTACATCGCGATAGGCGCCTTCTGCGTGATTTAACGACTACCATGATGCATAGAATACAAGGTGTAACGTCCAGCTGAATGGATGCATTGTGGGCGGAGCCTCAAATTCAACCAATAAGAAATACGCCCCCAAAGGGCACGAATGGTAGTACTGAAGTGTATTGTCACATTCGAGGTTAGGTTTTGCGTCAGTTTGTGTCACACTGACGAAAACCCTAACCGGCTAACCTCGACTTTGATATCGACTGGCAGTGCCAGCAACAATATACTATCGCGGCCATGGTTACACCATGATCGCGGCCCTAATGGATTTCCTGAGTAGGCGCATTGGGGATTGGTGCATATCTCCCCTCTACTTTCTGAACGACTGCGCATCTCCGGGAACGCTCCACTTTGTATTTTTTACACCATGACGACTACCACTAAATTAATAATAATAACCGGGACCGCTGCAGTATAAAGCTAACGCCTCATCCAACTGGTTAGCAAGCTTCTACAGTAACAGAAAAAAACACCAAAAAGCAACCCTATTAAAAAAGGCTTACTAAATGAAAGTGGTGTAGCGGTAAAGGGGAAGATAACGTGGGGGCCCCATAATTATTTGTTGCCCCGGGGCCCCCAAGTCTGTAGCTACGGCCCTGCTCTGATCTTCAGCACTGCAGCCATGTTCCCTAACAACTTGATCACCCTAGAGATACAAGTATATATGTTTTATTAGACAATAGTGTTGTTGACGCGTTTATAGTTAATGCATAATTTTAGGATGATAAAGTATATACGAATATTTCAGTACGTGTTTCCAAGGATGAGTGGTTACCACTACCTTCCTACCGAAGTGCAGATGATGTTTATTTGTCAACTTCAGAATCCTATTATGCAACAGCCAAGAAGGATTGGAAAAAATATAGTTCAATAAATAGGTACAGTTTTGCAGTTATGCACAATATATGAAAAACTTAAAGGCGGCTGAAAATAACTAAATACTTTTCAATGAGCAGCAACATCACAATCGTTTTTTTAGTGTCAGTTAAGTGCATACAATAAGTTTGATTTCCACAAAGGGTAAATCATTCAAAACTAAAAAGGGTCAAAGAAGTATAAATTGCTTTTGAAGTATAATTTGTTTACTCTATTTTCAAGTAATTTAAAAATCATTAAAAAAAGACTTAAGAAATAATATGAAAAACCACGTTTTCGACCTTTAATATGCAATTAACTATTCATAATATGTATTTTGCACTTAACAGCTCAGATGATCATAAAAGTAAAAAAATCGAAAGTTTTCCCTGTAGGAAGAAGTATTAAGAAACCAGAACACTTGTATGTTATTTCATCTTTGTAAGAAACAAATAATAAATTGATTGCAAACATGCAAGAGTAAGAATTTACTAGGACGATACTATTCAAATACAGTTTGTAAAAATTCTGAAAATGACAATAGTGTTGTACTAGCAACACAGTACTTAACATTTTAAGATTTTTTATTGCAAATTTTATTAGGATATTTTTAACCGATCTCAAACATGTGAGCGACTACCTCGGGAGACTGGGTCTGGCCAGATTTACCTTAATAGACGAAAAAATTAATCAGTGAGCGCCAAGTGATTTTATCTGGCACGTTCATTTCTGGATTCTTGAGACGATATTTTGTGACTCAAGCAAAGCCAACAATCAACTGAAACCCAAAGAATAACGACTATCGTATAATAAAAAATTTATTAAAATTTGAGTAATAAGAGATGTATAAAACTATATTCAATTGCTCTGATTTAAAAATTAATCATACACATTTAATTGTGTAAAGACTAATAGCTATCATACAAACACAGAAATATCACAAAACCATATCTAACTAGCTAGATAGCATAGCTATGGATAATCAATACTGCTTATCAGAGTCTCTGTTGTGATACGTGTCTCAATAAATTGTACCAGGAGAATAATTCCTGATGAAAGTAGTTCGAAAGATTAATGTAATAATACAATTTACCTAAACAATCCATTTAAAATAAATTTACTCACTGAGTATGTTTTACATGTTCGCCAAATTAAATGCAAGTTTCTTTAGAATAGTTTATCCTACCCAGGCGTCCCCATATATTTCCCCATACTAAATTAAAAATCAAAAATGGAAATTAGTAAGTCCCAAGTCGTTTGAGTACAAGCATAACCATTAGGTTAGCCAATCAGCTCACACATAAGCTAATTTTAAACAATAGAAAATGATTTTTCGTCATAGGTATGTTTACAAATGAACAGATTTAATTAACTGGAAGATCTGTTCTGTATAGGTAGGTACTACGTTATGCTATTATTTAGGTAATCATGGAGAGAATCTGATATTTGCCGTACACATTAAAGTCTAACGCGAAAACTAAAGATAATACAAAATAATCCCAAATTGCAGGTTAGACCGAAGGCGCAAAGGAAAATAGAGCAGATTGTAACAGACCTTTTGTAGCTGATTTACCAGGCAGTAAGAAGATGTAGCAGGAAACCCTCTCAATGAGCTTCAAGGGGGTTTCAGGTGTTAACGGCAGGTCTTAACAGATAGATTATTGTTTTGACGATAGGGTTTGAAGAGTAATCTGACTTCGAACCACTTGCAGAAAGGGAACTCCCAGGTTATTCAAGACTATGTAAAAAATCTGACGTTAATGTTATTAAATAACGTGTATTTCCAGCACGATAGGTACGGCACCTCAGAATTCAATGCTAAATATTGCATTATTAAATGGAATGCTTCTTGTACCCTGGCTAGGAGCAAATGTGCCTGTACGACAGCCACAGGGAACTCCTAATCTCACCCTATTCGATTGATTTCCTTCGGGTTATTTTTGAAGAATAGAGTCTTCCTTGTACTCCTGAAAATACCGACCAATTAAAGAGGCAAATTAGAAATTATGTTCGCCAGTCAGCGCCTGCTAAAATCAGAAATTGCTGCAGAACAGTTTTAAGGAGATGCCAAATGGGCCTATAACAAAAGCAGGTAATTTATATAATATAATAAATAGGCAGCAGCATTGAGATATTATTTTTGTATTTATTACTACTTTTTAATTTTTAGTAAAAAAGTAATAAAACTAAAAAATAATGAAAAGACAACCAGCTATAGAACTTGTAATTCTGATTTCCAAAATACATTGGTTTTTGGATTTTAATTCATAATAAAGTTGCAGAAGGCGGGGCAAATTTTTGTTAATTATATATTTTTAAAATAATGTATGATAATTTGTTTACCATATACTGGTAGTGTAGCATAAATAAAAACGATTAAGTTAGAGAGATGTCAGTTTCGTTCTAAAAACTTTAACAGAAACGAAATCAGGGTTTAGAACAATAATTGTTCAAACTATGTTTGATCATAGTAAATTTGGTTATTTTAGAAATAATACGCAATACCAATATAGCTTCAAATTTCGAGCTGTATTCATTACTGTGAGTTGGCATAGCCAAAATTTTTTAAAAGGGAAGTCTGGCCTGGCTTCGCTGTTTACAAGTAAACCCTTCACATTTTCACTCATTCAACAAGTTCCAACCCTTCAGCTATTTACCAAACCTAAGAACCTGGTCCTATCGATCAATAATCTACGTTTTCTGAAGTACTTCCTAAAGGTTCAATCATTAAGAAGACTTTAAACAACTATAATAATAATACAATCTAAGATTACTTTTCTGATCATTTCAATTTCTCATATAAAACTCTTCAAATGTCATTATTTTGAAAAGCTTAGAAATATTTGACTTATTTAGATTCATCGATATTCCATGTGAATGCATAAGTTATTCATTTTTCTTTGTCAAAGCTGATGTTAAGGTTTATATTTGAAAAATTAGTATATTCTGTAGCTAAGGTAGGAAAAATGACATTATTAGATATATCTATGGTAACTTACTCGATTGAGCCTACTGATTTCTTACCAATACTGCTTTGTCAAATAATTTTATTGTCTTCAAAACTACGCGATTCTCAATTACTGTCCGTCGGTCCTATTACTTGCATAACAGCATCGAAATAAAGCATATTAAGTTTTGATTACATATTTTAACGCAGAGATAATTAATAGTTTATCAGTTGAGACCAAATTGGCCTCAGGTTATATAAGGAGCACTTCCAGAAATAATTTAAGGCAGAGGCGGCTGCTTTTTGTAAAGCGTCGACAATATTCCTAAGTTTTAATATGACGATTTGCTTTAGGTATTTTTTAAAAATAATTCCATCCGACGTCTTTTTTTTTTGAACAACAATTGTGGTTCTAGTTACTAATTACGTTACGCATGAAGTAAAACGATCTAATTAGGAATTTATATCTGATTATGTATTATTTGCAGACATTACTTCTCCTTAAGATGTTGCAATAGCGTGAGTTAACAACTCAAGAAAAGGTACGCCACTGAAGTGTAGTGGCAAGTCACTGTAAGCATATAAAACTTTTATAAATAATAGCTTTAGCTACATTCATGAGTTCGAATTATCAATATGAAGTACGTTTTGGTTATTGTTCTTATTTCAAGTTGGGTCACATTTTCGCTCCAGGATGAAGCAAAGCAATCTGTAAGTCAATATTCCTTTTATCAATGCTAAAATACTGCATGCAAACGTAGGTAAAATACTAGTGGCATGAATGTAAATGTTAGTTTTTAAAAGCGTTTTCTACATTTTCTTAATTTGATATAATAATTATGCAAGCATGAACAAAGGAAAAAGTCAAAATTCAGATTGTTATTCTTCCAGAGCGAAGAGTTAGATGACATTGAAGAAAGAATGGAGGCTATTACTGGTCAGTGCATGAGCGATAACAATATCGACGAGCTTCCAGAAGATTCATCCGAGCTGGATACGTTTCTAGAAAATTCAGATTTCAAGTGTTTCATTAAATGCAAGCTGTACAAGCAAGGCCTGATGAATAGCGACGGCGAGGTAAATGAAACCGCAATGAAAACTCTTTTGCAACCGTTCGACAAATGTTTGGATATTAAGGGGGATACCTGCAAAAATGCTTTCAAGGTTTTCCAGTGCCTGTATGAAGCTTTACAGAAACTGGAAGCACAATTACTTTTGTAAAGCTAATCGCGTAGCAGTGAAGAATTTATAGTATAGTTTTTGCTTATACTGACGCTATACTTGTACTTAGTAAAAAACTTAAGATGAGAGTTAATCCTATGAAAATAAAAGTGTCCTTATATGGCTACGATTATTATTTTAAATGTTATAAGTTGTATATTTTTGATGACTGTTGCTCAAAAACTGGAGTGTACGTACAAAATGGGCTGTTTCGATTTTTATAATATACACGGCTTATCTTGCTGCTTGTAACACGTAAAGTTGGCAAAGCTATCTTGAAATTCTTGTTCAATGAAATTTGACCAAAGTTTTTTCCAAACCCATTTTAAAGAAAACGCAAAGAAAATTAAAACAAACAACTTGCGATGATTAATAAAGCAATTTTGATTTAATATTGATTAGCTTGTATAAGGCAGAAGTGTTGCTACAAAATTTCTATTTATCAGGTATTCTTTGTATAAAACATTTTATACCTAACAAAAAGTCTGTTGTCATTCACGCACACAACTTCCTTTTACAGTGATCTTATAATTAATCAAAGATTTGTTTATTAATTTTTAAGCATTTGTCAAAAATTTTCAAAAATTATAAATTCTACAGAAACCGTACAAAATAGATAGTTCAACCTACAAATTTTCCCTAAAATTTTAAGCATAATTGAAAAATGTAATAATATACCGGATATTTTATTTAAAATAAAATTCATAGCGACTTTCGGTATAACCGGAAGTGATATCACAGTAAAAATATTGCAGTTGTAGTCGCTCTTGCATATAAAATCCATGGCCAAAGTTTCAGATTTTATTAGTTCTCTGTAATGCCCTGTAAAATGTAAGTTAATAAAAAAAAAGAAAAAGAAAACAGAAAAATTTTGTTTAGAGGTATTCAACTGGAAAATTACATATCTCACATCAATACACATTAAAAATGTAATAAGACTGTAACGTTCCAAAAAAAAAATGTTAGAGTAGTTTTTGAGAAAACCGAAAAAAGTTGAAAAATCACAATCACCATTCTTCCGGTTATACAATTTTCTTCAAAAGCTTGCTGTCGCATCTAGATAGTACAAAAAACTTATATATGAAGTTTGAACGTCATATCTTTGGTCGTTTTTGAGATAGTCTGTTCACTCACAGACTCACAGACACACACACACACATACTGACAGACATACGAATGAACAAAAACATGGTTTTTAGGTTCAAGGGTCTCTAAAACGTGAAGATCTTTTGGAAACTCAATTTAGAAGAAAGTAAAAAGTGAATTATACACAAATTTAATAATCAATAGCAGATGTCTTACATTGTCTTCTCTGTTTGAAATCGGTTCAGCGTTGGAATTTTTAAACCACAACTTTGATTGTTTGTTACGTTTACATGGCTCTTCTACTATCTTCACAGTTCGGCGTGTGCGCCGGCGCCTTCTATATTTTTTATGTCTGTGTTGCAGGTATTCGTATGTTCGCGCACTCACTGCGTTCCTTAACTCTCCCAGCGACTCGAATGTTGGCTTTTGTTTGAACGCGTATTTTTTTCCTGGAACGCCGTGATGGTAACTTGGTTGTAGCGTTGTAAGCATCAAAACGATTCGTCGGTTAAATCGCTCAAAACAAAACAAACTTTATGACTACTTGGATTCAGTTTCCGGCACATGATTAAAAGCCAAAAGAGCACCAACAAATCTTTACTAATTAACGACAAGCGTATCCAGGCATTCAACTGAGAATTCGTAAACACAGGTAGCACATAATTTTCTGAAAGAAAAGCTCAAATCATGCACAGGTAGCACCAACATGTTAATATCATAGTATAATAGTTTCTAATTCGGTAGAATTCAGATGATTAATAGTACAAATTCCGAGTAATGATTAGTACAAATTTCGAATAATTATTGGCCAGTTTAAAGTTAATCAATAGTGCACATTTCAAAGGCTTACACAACAGTTCTAACAAAGGTACAATTTTGATCCAGAGCAGTTTTCAATTAAAGGCAGTTGCAATTGACCTAGACGCCATGGTTGGGAAATCATTTAATCAGGTATGAAGTTCGTGAAGCAAACTGTACAATAGCAGCCAACGTCCGAAGTATCATTTTACCTAAAAGAAAGGAACATAAACTCCGATCTTAGCTTTCTGTGGGCCCCTTCTGCACGTTATGTGATGATCCAGATAAGCAAAGGTCTACACAAATTCGAAGGTTAAAATGCAGGTGATAACAGCTTGAACCAGGTCAAGATCCACGCGATCGGTGGCGGTAATGGCGTTTCACGGCCAATGCTGAACCTAAGTTTCGGCGGTACGGGAGTGGTTACTAAAGAAAAGGGAGGACCCAGAATAGACTCATGGATGCTTTCGATAAGAATAGGTGCAAACAGTTTCGCAAGGACTTACCCCAGATGAATTCGGGCAACGTGACGCTGAATGGCAGGTGCAGCGCATAAAATACGCCAACTAGGTGCGAGAAACAGATCCTCCACAGAACTGTCCGGCTGCAACAATCCGCAACTTCTGCGTGGGCCACTATTGAAAACAACCGTATTCTGTAAGCCCCTAAAGCCGCACGGTAATTTCAAAGGAGCTACAACTAAGGTACTAACACGGCGTTCCAGGAAAAAAAACGCTTTCAAACAAAAAGCAACACTCGAATCGCTTTGCCACATACGCGAACATACGAAAATCTGCACACAGACGTTAAAAATTTGGACGGAGTTTTTGAAATAGCCCTGCGCATCTATTTGAAAAAATCATCGATAACTTCATCACGCCTACACATATGAGGTCACGGAGAAAAAGAAAATCTGATGGAACGCCCGTTTAAAAGTAAAAATCCACGGGTTTCAGGAATTTTCTGTAAAGTGACCGATTTATGAAATGAAGAATTCATTCCTTTCATTTACACCATACTGTATAATTTTGTTTATAATTTTAACTATAAGTATAATGCTTCGTAACACACAACCAACAATATTGTTTTGTCCTCGCAGCAAATTCAATGTACTGGCTAGTAGCTCCAGAATGGTGCAATATTTTTGTAAATATATAATTGCTGTGTCTTATAACCGTCCTTCAATATCAAGTTCCTCAAATAAGTCCTCGAATCTGTCTTTCTGTTTATGAATTTGTGAAATAATATTTTATTAGGTTCCATGGCGTTACTGTTGTGTAGTTTAGTGTCTGACCTATCGTACTTTTTATTCCATAATACCGAATATTATTGAATAATCTTCTCGTGTCTGGACCTTAAAGTTGTATTAATAGCTCTATAAGCGTCTGTCGATGCTAATAAAATTATTGTGGCTAGTACATATAAAGTGTAATCGTAAATTTGAAACACGAAGATCATCCACATCTATATTTATTTAATTTAAAGTAGCAAAGTATAGTTTATTATTGTTAATATCAGAATCTAATGATTCTAGTTCGTCTAGATTTTCTAATTTTAAACTAACTTCACGGAAAGCTTTAGAAGAATACTCCCATTATCCGTTATCGTTGCATTAATTTTTATTAACGATAAATGTACGTTTTCTGTATAGGAACGATTTATCTTAAGAATGAATTCCTGAATATCTACGATAAGCTAATGCACCGGAATGTCGCCTTAAATTTTGGTGTGGACAATGACCACTAACGCTGCGAATCTTGGAGAGTAGAGCTAACTTAACTCTGTAGTGTTTGAAGTGTTCCCGGTGGGGTTATTTTCCTCTAAGATGCAGACCGTGCAATTCTAACTTTCACTGTACGTGTTCGTGAGCTGTTATCAACCTTAAGTTATGCGTTTCTTCCTTTTGGTTTAGTGTGCTACATTTATGCGATTCGCGTCTAAGCCCGTTAGAAAACGCTAGAAACCACTAAGTCCGCTTCATTATATTTGTTGGCGCTCGCAAACCGTATTTACTTTGGAACATTTTCTCTGTCATCTGGAACCTGTTTCGCTGAAACTAAAGAATTTCTTGCATCTGAAAGAATCCAGCATCCAGAGTTCCGGCGAGCTTTTTGTTTTCTTCCTAGCGACTCAGTCCGATGGTCATAGCTGCGTTAGGGCACTATGTTTCAATTTTTATATTTAATTCTGAATTGTGAGAAAGATAGTACCAAGAAAAGTTTTTTTACGCTCGGGGCAGTCAGCGAGATTTATTTAAATATTATTTTAATATTACATACTTTGTTTTATACTTAAACTTATCCGAATGCATATAGACAGATTTGCGTTCCATTTCTCAAGTTACAGATTAGCCTTTTTTCAGCGCCTGAAAGGCATCATTTCAGATAGAATTTTATTTTGCTGATTGATACCTGTGCAGCTCCAGTAACTGTATTATGATTATAACTCTGATACTATTGAACGTGCAACAGCTCTCGCATAATTTAGTAACATGTAGCTTCCTGGGTAGTTTTGAATTTAGCGATCCAGTATTGTGCCCTCTTCGAACTAATTGTACCATTTATGCCCATGCTCTTTTGTACTGACGAGCCTAGTTTAAAGTTTACCTTTATCTCGTCGTATTATTCAACTGTATTCAAAAGCCTCGCTATTATACCCTACTGCTGGTATATTATGTTTTATTTGACCCAATCGATACCTGCTCGTTTTTTAGAGAATAGATTAATGTAAGCTAGAAGCCGAACACGGTAAGTAAGTTTTATTTAGACTGTGAGTTCGACTTTTTTTGTTGTTGTCGTGGGTGATGACTGGCGCTCTTCTGTATTATACTCTATTTAGTTTCATTGAATAACCTTAAGAATTATTGCCCTAATACCTACCCACAACAACAAATTGTCGAGAGTTTTTAGGTAGTCAGGGTTGTATTCGCTTTTTGCTGAAGGGCGGTACATATATTTATTTATAATTCCTCGAAATTATTTAAACGATGAACGAAGAGAAGCAACTATTGACTTCTCAACTGTACGTCGCTTCATTTATTTCTTATTTTATATTGTATTATATGTTTTATCTACATTTAATGTTGTTGATATTATCTTATAGTAATAAGCCCTAAATAAAAAAAGATATTTTCTGTTGTTGGTTTCGAGTGTTTCAGTATTTCCTCTAAGGCTATATATATCATAAATGTAGAACACTGAAGTAAATATAATCATTGAAACTATAACTACAAATCGGAATTCCTATTCGTAAGATATTGGAACTATACTAAATTTAAAATAAGCATGCAGTACTTGGTACTAAGTAGTAATCATAACTATGGCCGTGATTGGTCGAAACAAAGTCATCATTAGAACTATCAGAAAATCAAATAGTTTTTCAAATATATCCATTTGATATTAGGTATGAATCTTAAAGATATAAAAGGAAAACTAATAAATAGTGGATAAAAAAGACGGGCCTGCCTTTATTTGAATTATATAGGACAAAATTATTGTAAAACTCGAACAGTCAATCAAACTTACACTTTTCTAATGTAAAACTGCTGCGTTATGTCTGTTTTTTTAGATTGTAGCAGAATGGTCCAGAATTTCAACTATAAGCCACCTATCTGCAAAGTGAAAAATATTGGAAATGTAATTTAAATACTATAGAAGTCTATAGAATCGGTAATGATTACTTCATAAGGGTATTATTGAAGTATTCTGTAATGGGGTTTACACGAAACGTTTTTGCGCGAATTGTACCAATTTGCAAATTGTAAAAAATTCAGTCACTGATATTCTAACTGCGCTCCCAGGCATTCACCGAGAAGGAATGCGATTATTAATTGCTAGTCTGCCTCTTTAACTGCTATCCCAAACCGGCACTTCTGGTAGACTCGCTTTGGCTGTATTATAGAGAACGAGTGGATAGCTGCACATTTTTGTCCATTTTACTATTTTTACCCTGTACGTATTACATCCTATTATCAGTAATCGTATGAACCTAGGTTGTGTACAAATTATTACTTTTATCTATTCCCGCGTTAAAGCAAAAATTGGCACACTTCTTTAAGGTGCCCACCCTATATATTTCACCGAAAGTAGATTTGGTATTGAATCAGTTAGACATATAATTTACTTGCTAATTATTGTCTTGGTGTAATATTTTCGTTACATTTTATTTTTGATATTGCCCCAGAACTATTTTCTATTGGTTCAGGTAATTGGTAAATTCGCAACTTGCTTTAGGCCTAGTTAGCCAAAATAATAATTCGCTACTGTGTACATTCTTATTTGGAGCTCATTTTTCCGAATCTTGGCGATGTTAGGGGTGACCACGGAGAACGGTTTCATCAAGACATTTCAACTATTGAAAAACATTAGTAGAAGAATCATGTAGAGAAAACATTTTAAACATCCTACAACAGCATATAATAACATGCGGAGCAACGTTTTACGAAATACAAACATTATTTTAAATAAAATGTTTACTATTTTTCTTCGCGTTGTTTTTTATTCAAATCGAAGTTACTATAAGAGAACTTGACATATTAGTTTATTATCAGCTCTGCTAACGCCTCTACTGCAGGGGCATCGGCACCTCTACTACTCACATTACAAATTGTTTCCGCCTGATTGTCACAATAGCTGATTTGTATTAAATTATTTTATAATAAAATGTACAGACACATTTTCAATTAGCCCAAAATACCACCACAAGATTTAATCTCAACAGCCACTGTAAAAGAAGGCAATTCTAAAAAACGATCTTCGGTTTCAGCGTATTTTAACCACATAATTTGGAAAACGAATGGTCTCTAAGTCTATATTAAATATGATGGTAAGTAACGTTTCCTAAACAGCTACATGTGACTCAAATATCTTTTCAAAGGAGACTTCTTCACCATTCCTTTGAGCGCACGTCTAAGAAGTGGTGGTTTTACATTATTTGAAATGTAAACATAGCATGCACGTAAAATATACATTAAATTAGAAATATTAAATGACATCCATCCAAAAGTAAAAGTTGAAACCCAAACATAACTACTTTTGAAATACACTAATCATTATTTTATTTTTTGCAATTTATTTGCTACGAGTGCATAACCTACGCAAAAAGAAGAAACGTGACATGTATATCTAGTAAAATCGGTTTTACTGACCATTAAATTCATTATGGATCATGCATTTCTTGAGGTTCTCTTATGTATTTCAGCCATAAGACTCTTCGTCTTTTCACCAAGCCACTTAAATTATTTGCAGAATGAAACACTGCTCATCTCTAAGTAACAAACGACTTCCGGGATTGGACTCGACTTAGTTGAGTTTCGCCTCTGACGTGGTTCACACGTTGAGTTACCGTGCTCTTCTATTCCTTCCCTTGGAAAGAGTTTCGCCTCTGGCGTGGTTAACACGTTGAGTTACCGTGCTCTTTTGCTTTTTCCTCCTGATAAAGCCCCTTACGAAAGTGAGCGAAACGTTGAGTTCTTCGATCTCAATCATGACACGGTCCTATCCCGGAGGTCGTTTGTTACTTAATGACAATGGCCGTGAAAGCCTCAGAAATCACTTCTCACCTCGCATTCTTCTCCTAGGTCTACTTATCATCCAGGAGTCCAGAAGAATCAATATATTTCTCCATATCCTGAGCTACTCCTATGCTATTGTGCAACACTCTGTGTAGCTCTTTCACTACAATGAGGTATAGATCTGCATTTTGACCTCTGGTCTTCTACTTTGCCTTCATCATTAACTCGCTTGTACACTTCTAGCACTATTGGTAGGAGCAATGGATCATTTTTACCAACGGGGTGATGCTATTTCATTCTTCTAATATTGTCCACGATACTTAAGGGCACATGAACATACTTAAATTCTAAAGGCTTCTATGCATAACCCCTTCAATGTCCTGGTTTGTGATTGGGAATATGAGTACTTAAACTGATCAACTTGTATTTTCTTCCAAATGTTGATAAGTTTAGTGGTCAGCTACACGCCGTTTATTTTTCTTCACTCCCTCTGCTGTTTCTTAGTCTATAACCGACATTTATCAGTTACATTCATCAACATTGTGCTTGTTGCTGCACTCACTTAGATAAGTAAAGAAAATACAAAATAAATCAATGTAGCTATATACCTATACAGTATTCCAAACGTCTATATGTACAAATTGGTAGAAACAACCGCAGTAACGGTAACGAGATTGTCAATGTAGTTTGTCCACTCCTATACAGAGTTGCTCGTTGTCTGTTGGATTACGTAGACGACCAGCAGCACTGACTTTTTTAAAGTTAATTTCACAACCAATCACTACCTATGTGTATTCCATCACTTACAATAAAAATACCTATAGACAAAGAGTGACAAAATTGCTGAGCATGTGAAAGTAGTGGTTACGTCATTTCGACTCCGATGCACTAGCTTCTATAAAAGCATTTCTTTCGTCTTTTATATTGATTTTAGAGATGATTTTAATATATTCTCTTAACCTCAAATAATCTTCACTATAATTGTGATCGTGAATAAATTGTAAAAAATCTGCATGGCTTTAAGCAATTAGGTTATTACAAAAATAAAGAGTAAAACGTATGCAAGCTGTAATTGATTTCTACAATTCTAAGGCTGTGTAACAAATAATAAGACATGCCAACAGCTTTTTTAATTAAAAGCGAATCAGCTTGCGTAGATGCAATCTACAATTTCATGAAAAGTATCACAGTCATTTCTGCCATGAACTAACACACAGCTCTGAACAATTTCCGCCATTTTAACTTTATCCACGCCTTCAAAGAACACCGTCGTGAGCCTTTCCACATCGACATCTGCAGATTCGTTCATTACGCCCATCCTCATGAAAAAGCACTTTATAAAACACTTTAGGCTAGGCTCGTCGAGCATTTCGTCGTAATTCACAAATCTTTCGACGCTGTACCTGTCAGCTTTTGTTTGCTTTGTGCATATTTCAGCGTTTTCGTGAATTATTTTCACGAGGTCCTGAAAACGAAAAATTTCTCTCAATAAGTTTTAAACATAAAGCAAGGAAAGCTTGGGACACGACGTGCTTACCTGTTCTGCATAAGAATGGACCAAAATGTATGTACATATAAATAATGTAAAAACCAGTTGCATGTTTACTGATAATTTCTGACGAGAACGTTGTTTGTTGTATTGCAAATATTCGATCTTCAAATATTTAGCCATTTTTATAGGAACTACGGTTGTTTAACTATGTTGATTTTAGCGAGCAACCAATTATAACAGCGATATTTACTTTAGTTACAGTTTGAAATGCGTTGGAAAGTCATGACAGTATAATTTTATAAATATACTAAGCTAAAAGCAGTTAGCTCGTGATTAAAAATTATCTCAAAATCATTGCAATTTATTACAAGGCAATATTCGATTCTTTAATGTAAGGACAGAAAACTGGTTTTGATTTGGGTACTATTGGCGAACAGTCTTTACAAGTGACATCTACATAAGATACATTATGTAACGCCTGGAAAGGATGCATAAGTAGCACTTACGTGCTTAGCAAAGAGTAACCAACATAAGGTGATAATTGTCAATTATGAAATTGGTAATAGTAAAAAAATGCAAAGAAAAAATTATAAGTTGCCGTGCTTATAATAATTTTTAGCTTTTCTTGTTAGAGTGTGTCTATAAAGTTTACAAATACCTTTTTCTACGACCACTACTAAAAGTAGGCACTAGCTTGTTTCCCTAAAAATTACGTTTTATAAATCAGCGTGTTCAAAGTGAAATCAGCTGTTTACTTTTAGCACAGGCGCTAAAAGTAAACAGCTTCTGTTAAATATAGAATTTTAAACTGGAACTGAAGTTATAAAGTTATTCTAGTTACTTCGTTCGTTAGAGGTAAAATGTTTTTTAAATAATTAAAGCATTATGTAATTAATAAAGTAAAATGTGTACTATTACAATTACCCCAAAACTAACTTTGATGGCTACCGGCTGCAGAAACAGTCACCTGCGCCGTCAAGGTCATCTCTTTACTGTGACATAAATTATAACTGTCATAAATGCAAACCTTCATTAAATCGACATTTATGGATTAATAACAGCGAATTTAGGACTGTAGAAAAAATATTGTGTGCAAACTCGTGCATAAACATTCACTTTTAGCACTTGTTGCATAAATAGCTATTATGTTACGCGAGTTATTTTTATGCAGAGTATCATACCATCAAATGTCGTCTTCGTAGTACTGATCTATAACACTATGACGTATTGAACCCGTACATTAAATATACATTTGGTAAATAATGGTCAATACTTTAAACACCTAAATTGTAGTAAATTGTGTAATTTATTTATTTATATACAGGCACTTTTGCTGCCTGCGATTTGTTTAAAATTTTAATTAATTTTGGATTTTATTTGACTTATATAATTGTTTGTTATGGTTGTATATGGAACTAGTTTGATATTCAGGCTCATGGCGTTGGGCGAAGATATTATCTTGTTTTTTGATGAAGTGTTGATTTTGTGTACTGCTGAATGCGCTTAGTTGTCCAAAGGTCTTTGTAATAAGCGTCGCGTATATATCCCTCATACCATATTGACACCACTTTTTCATTAATAATTAATAAATTTTAACTTTTCCCTGTTTTAAGCACTACTATGTATTTATTTTAACATTGTTCTGCATTTATCGAACCCAGCGTCTACAATTTAAAACGTCAACAACAACTTCTAATATTTATTTAATCAATTTTTGCTGTACTCTATGAATATAGAGTTCACTAAAGCTTTGGTAATTAATTTTACTTTTGGTTTCTTCCTTCATAGTGCTACTGACACCTACTAGGTTTTTTAGAGATTAAGTACGTGTAAGATACGTAAAATCCGTGAATAGAATTTGTTTAGATTTCTAGTTAGATTAAGTTTATTGTGGTCGCTATACGGCAAGTGGTACCCATGTGTTGTTTTTTTAGTAGCTATAAAAGCAATTTTTTGTTTATTCTTACTCACGATCATATAATCGCCAAGGATTTGAGTTAGTCTGGGCAGTAAGCCTGTTCAAAGTTATGTAGGACAGCATACTGATAATACTACTTACGTTTGGCTTCTGCAGCAAATTTTGTGTTCTTGCAATACTACTACTATTAGAACTACTTATACATAACAACAATATGCTTCTGAAAAGCACATTTTTATAACAACAGAAAATGTGGAATATCTTTTCTTAGCCTGACTGTTTGGACTTAAAGCCAGCTCAGATTACCAGCAAATCAAAAGTTGCACTTCGCTCAATAAAAGAGAGTGTTATGGCCGTATGGTAACAGAAAGGCCACCTTACTTACGTAATAGTTGAATATTTCGGTCAAATTCAATGATAAGATGAGAGCGTTTTCATATTGTTTAATCTAGAAACAAAGAGCTTAGCTTTGGTAACATTATAGAACATCCTATTTCAACCTATTTAAAACAATGCCGAATTAAATTACATTTTCTTCAAGCGATTTAGTTGCTGTCTATGCACCTATCCACAAGAAAGGCAGTGTCGCATGCATCCGAACCTTTCAGATCCGCACATTTCTCCACAGCAACGGAAGCTCGGTCTTCCCCTATGAACGTGTTGTATACTTTCGTTAACTGTTGCACATCGACTTCCCCAGCCTCCGTCATCGATCCCGCCTTTACGTGTAAGCATTTAAGAAAGCATTTTAAGTTGTTATCGTCTGTATACTCCTTATTTTTTAAAACTTTCTCAACAAGAGCTTTATCGACATCCGGATTTTCCTTCAGGCACTCCTGCAGGAACCCTCGAAACTGCTGCAGTAGTTGGAGATTCTAAACGAATAGTTTTTTAGGCAATTGCTGCGGTAACAGTGAAAAATATTAAGGGCTTACCGCATTTTGGGCTAGGGCACAACTGATCAGTGCTAAGGTAAAAACTCTAACTGCAAGGCGTTGCATCTTCATGTCGCTGTGGAGTCGATTAACGAAATGTTTAGGAGTGGCGTTTAAGATAGAACTAGAATTATATATAAGAGGCCATACATCCCTTCAGCTGACGTGTAAAACTAACAAATTAAAAGGTACTGCGTAACGAGATAATTTTGTAGCTTTGGGTTTGTTAGTATAAATAATCAGTCTGTAGAGTATTTTATAAATTATTATTTTTAGCTTGCTTTTATAAGCTGCTCTAGGTTGAGCTATTTACAAATTATTTTACGTAAGGTTATTTTTACTGCAATTTAATGGAGTACAGTTTCACCGTTCGTTAACAGTAAAATATGTTTAAGGTAACGCATTAATTGCACAGGCAGTATCATATTAATTTTTCTTCCAGTTGCGACTTTATACGGCATTTTTGAAAGGTAGCCGTGACGTTGAACTACAAGAGCTGCTTGAAGATTTCTTTTTAACCCTGTCGTGGTAAATGATCTTCCCATCTTACAATTAGCTTTTAAAGTTATCCAAAAATATTAAATTCAACATATTAAATATATTGAAAAAATTTAAACTCAGAGAAATAATTACTCAACCGACCTGTTGTTCTCTAAATAAAATATCTAGATAGAAACTAACAAACCACGTAAAATGTATCTTTTAAAACAATAGAATGTATAGTATCCGCAGAAACATCTCACCAATTATATTTTACCATGTGTTTTGCAACGTAGTTTAAACTAAGGGATTTTCGTGTGTGCCACACTATTCTCTGCACGAGGCCGTTTTTGGATAGCTGTTCACTTTTTGTTCTATTTAAAACAGCTGCAAGGACAATGCTTCGTTTGCCACTTTAGTTTATGCGTAAGCGATTTCACCGGGATTTAGACGACGTATAAAGCATCTTCAATGCCACCATTCGGTTTTACCGGTAGAAAAAATACTACAGTTGCATTATGCCGCATTACACCTCTTGCGATGTTATCAACTGCGTTATTTCCTATTCGGTAATCACACTTTTCATATTTTAGGCTTCTTTTCCTTTATTTTTCTCTTTTCAAATTTACTTATACACCTATTTATGGATCCGACTTGGACATCTATTATCGTTATCAAAAATTTTACCTGCAATATTTGCATGTGGGCTGTATTTTCGAGTTGGAGCTATATGAAATCATGGTTAATGACATTGCGAACCAATCGAGCCGCATATACTGAGTATGGAACCCAGAGAACATAACTCTGTAAGACTGTTGCGAGGAATACTTTGTGTTTTAACCCTGTGTTCATAAAAGCAGGTGCCTTTGAATATATTTAGTACTGAGTTCTGACCGACATATATCGTGCAACCATAGTTTGAATTAGGACTTTGTGGTGGATTCCTTCAGGAACTAATTTGTAACATTTGAAATCGTCCACTGGCGAAAAGCTGCATGTGCCACCACTTTGATGAACTGTGAATTGTACAGTATCATTCAATTTTCAATTAAACATTTTGCTTTTAAATACTGTAATTAATTGTTTATATGAAAATCGTAGGACACTCATTAATTACCAATAGAAAAATTAGTTCACGAGCCGTAACCAAGACAATAACAAAATTTCTTGGATTTTTTTGTTGGTAGATTAAAGTCTACACATTACCTTTTTTCTGTGACGTAACAATTTTCTCTCTCTATTTAACAATAAGGAAGTGGACGAGACAAAAAATCTGCAGTTTTTGGTCAGGTCCGCTTTAAGTATGGCTTGTTTTATAATACTGTCAATGTGCCATTTGTCCAAAATGACAGTAATATAATGTACAATAACAAGCAAGCCTAAGATCTTATTTTAAGCGCTAGGGACTTCTTCGAAGAGGAGAAACATCCTGTTACATAGGTCAAGAATATCTTGGTTTGCTATTTAGAGCATCCCTTACATTAAAGGTTAAGTATATGTCAAATTCTTTCTGAAGTCTACTACCTGTGATCTAAATGATCTTTTTAAATTTCACTGTAATGTAAGAAATACGTTTTAAACGCTATGTTTTGTTATTTCTGACGTCACAGCAAAAGGGTAATGTGTAGACTCTAACCTAAGGTACTATATTTATACGAGCAAGCTCGTCCACCATTTTGAGTTACTGAAAGTGGCGGCAAATTCAAATTCTAGTTACTTTTCAATTAGCATACGGTAAGTCGGAAAAACAACGATCATATAATTTAATTGTACCGTTGTAAAAGAGATTGGTTTTTAAACAAATAAAAAGAAAGCCGACAAAATCGAAACATAAAACACTGTTAACTAACACGCACGTGGTTCAAACTAGAAAACTTTAATAGTACCTTAGTTCAAACAACAGTGACGACTGACAGACCTCAATAGAACTGACAGATACAGTTGACAGCACAGAACAACAGCTACACTCTGTATATAGATTTAAATAACCACACTTGGATGAAGACTAATTATAATTAGCATCGTAATGGAATGCACCAAGATTTAAATCAGCATGCAGTGTTCGTCTGGATCGAGCAGTAGGTACTCCAACGGTTTCTAGTCTTGCTTGGTTGATAGACGACAGAACGCACCGGTCAGCGCAGCCAACGGCGTGGCGCTAAAATCCCTGTGACATCTAGTAGGATAAGCTTGCCTGGTTAATAAAGCACTCTACTCTAACCTAACTGTGATTAATACGTGGAATTTTTTTTACATTCACTGTTGTTAATACGTTGGTGACACTGTAAGTCTATGTCAAATTCGAGGTTAGCAGATTAGGTTTTGCGTCAGTTTTGACACAGACTGAAGCAAAACCTAACCTGCTAACCTCGAATTTGACATAGACTTACAGTGCCACTAACATATTAACTTACTATGGATACATTTTTAATATCACTTGATATTTTATTTTCGAGTAAAATTTAAATTTTACTTTTTATGGTTGTGTCGCTACGATTTTCTTGCCGAATTCTAGACTTAATTCATGTCCGGTAATTTTTAGAGTGCACAGAAACAACGTATTAATCGGCACGAGCGGACGCGAGGGCCGATTACGTTGTTCTGTGCACTCTAAAAAATTACCAGAAAGAATTAATGCTCTTATTAGATTATAAGTGATAATTAATCGTTCATGTAACTTTGCTTGTTGCATGCATAATTTTTAAACTTAAAAGGAGTCAGTCACTTTTAAAGTGATTCGCATATCTTTAAAAAAATACCTATTTTAGGTTATTACATTGACTGTTTTATGAGCACACGTATAATTTGGTTAGTAGCTTGAATCGTACGTACTTTGTTATACAGAGATATGTACTGAATTCCCTAAAAATCTAAAACAGAACATTGATTTCTGAACAGCTGGTTTGAATCTTTTACAGTTTAACGCGTGTTTAACTAGTAATATGACTTGATTTCTTTGACTTTGTAAATTATATACCAATTTAATTAATGATTTTAAAATAGTGCTTGAATGATGCAATAACATTAAGTTTAGATGAATTCTGAACTTTTTCCATTCTTTATCTTGCCCATGATTTTTATTTATAGGTATCAATTTTAACTGCGTATTATTCATATTTGTGGAACTTATTGCGGATTTAATACTTGATTTTTATTTATCATTATTCACATTCGTGGAAAATCTTGTGATTTATTTATAACTATTACTTATATGGGAACTATCTACTTGTTATTAATTCCAGTACGGATTAGTTTTAAATTCAAACATTTTTACATAAAGTTGTGACTGTATTTTCTTTTTTCTTTTTTAATTAAGGATTTATTAGGTACTTCAATTACATAGATTATTAGCACCCTATACTATATATAATTAGATTATAATTAATACATTATATAACATTCTTTTATATTTTGTATAATAAACCAGTGTCCTTGAGGAATTTCAGTACGTTGTCTGTTTTGCGTTCGTCGTTTTCAAGCGCTTCTTTAGGGTCTGGACAAATATTGTTTTTATGTCGTTGTTGGTTAAATTTTGGACATTGTAGTATGACATGTTCGACAGTTAGAGGTGTATTACAGGTCTGGCAAAGCGTTGGTTCCATTTTTTTGATGAGGTAGCCATGGGTTAATGTTGTATGTCCTACAAAGTCGTGTCATAATTATTTGCTCCCTTCGATTTCTGTTTGATTGCCACTTGTCTACGTCTTCTTTGATTTTACGCAGTTTGTTATTTGTGGTTTATTTCCATTTTTCTTTCCATTTGTTGATTAGTTTTTTCTTGATGATGATTTTATAATCAGATGAAGGAATTTGGACGTTAAGTAGTTCGGTTGTGTGTGCTTCTTTCGCTCTTTTGTCGGCTGTTTCATTTCCTGCTATTGTTATGTGTGAAGTTGTCCAAATAAAGGTTATATTTTTGTTTCTTTCCTTTAAGAGTACATGTATTTTTTCTTGAATTTCAACAAGGAATGGATGACAAAAGTTTTTATTACTGATGCTATTTATTACGCTCAAAGAGTTTGTGCAAATGACGAAATTGTTATGGTGCGATTCTTCGATGATGTTTAGGGCTTTTAGAATGCCGTATGCTTCTGCTGTATATGCTGCAAGTCGATGGTAGATGGAATTGGTAACTATCTTCTGCGAGCACCACTGCAGCTCCTGCATGATTGTCCGATTTGGATCCATCCGTATACGTTCTTTCTTCATAAAAAGTTTTGTTTCATCTAGCAAGTCCGCAGCCACTACCAAAATTTTGAAATAACATACAGGGTGGTTAGAAAACGAGACAACGTGAAATTTGGTTAAGAATAAAGTACCTTTTATTTGAAAGGAAAGCATAAGTATCACTGGAAAGAGATGTTTGAAATTTCAATAGAAGCTCACATATCTAATCTGAAAGTTGTATCTCAAAGTTTGGTTTTTTTAAATCAAAATTTATACTAGTATAAATTTCGCTTACATACTTCTTTCAATAAAAAATTAAAAAAATCGTACTTTAATATCTTGAATAGTTTCTATTAGTTTTGAATAGGTAAAGCATGCATTTATAGGGTTTTCTGCATCTTGAATAATTTTTACTGGTATCTTTTCTGCACCCATTTTTTGATTAATGAATGTCTGTCTGTAGTTTTGGTTACTTGAGTTTTCTGCGAATGTGTCTGCCAAGATATCTGCCATTTGTTGAGGGTGTGTGCAAATGCCTGTATTTGTTATTACAGTTTCAGTATGAAAGATAGTGTTTTGACCTTCAATACCTTTAATTTTGTTCCACATTTCTTTGGTGGGAGTGTTTAAGTTGATTGTGGAGACATAATTTTGCCATGACAGTTTTTTACTGTTTAGAATGGTTCTGCGTGCAATGGCTCTTGTTATTTTTAAGTGTATTAGATTTAGAGTACTTTTGTCTTTTCTGTATATATATATATATAGACATATAAACGGATATAATAGAGCCCAACCAATATACGAACAGATGCTTAATAAGCCCGAATCGACCTTATTGATCCCATACTCGGGATCAACAGCGTATCTATGCAATTTTTATTTGGGAACGGCATTTTACGTCATCGGTAGCCTGTAGGCAAATTTTCGACTGGGCTTCGTTTCCTACCGTTAATACATTCTACATGCTGCAAAAAGTTCTGGAGCATTTATCTAGATGGCGCGCAGTGTGCGTACGACCTAGAGTACCTATATAATAAGTAGATCGGAGTACGGCAAATGCAGGAACAATATTTTTTTTTGATTGATTGGATCCCTATGCATGTACACTTCTGTGCAATAAAATTAAGCACACGTCTTATGACTATTTTCCACAATATTCTCGTTTTTGTATAATTCTGGTCTATTTGAAATGCCTGGCAGCAGTTTCAATAAATGATAAAACATCATAACTTGAAAATAACACCCTTATTAAAAGACCAAAACTAAGACCTTTCGTAAAAAAACCGCTATTAATAAATTTAACGAAGCTGTGTGTGTGCTTAATTTTATTGCACACAAGTGTACAATAGATCTAGATGCGATTTAGAAGTAGTCGACAGGTTTTTTATTGTTTGTAATTGGTCACATTCAACTGACAATAAACTTGTCAAAGTTAGCAAAAACACGCAGTTCGTAATCAATTTGTAAAATAAGTGGCGAAATTTGAGGTGTTTTTTCGCACATAATTTTGTTAATCATGTAATTTTCTAATTTTCTTTTTCCCTTGACCGATTTTCAGTAATTTCGTTCTAACATGACTGGTTGCTCTGTCCGCAGTTGCAAGAACCGTTCTGAAAATGGTGTCTTCTTAGATAGCATTCCAAAGGATGGTTTGAGGAACAGAAATTGACTAAACAAGATCAGCGAGGAAAATTGTAGTTACAAAAGACTAAGAATTTGTGAAAAGCATTTCGGCAATGATCAGTGGGAGGTTAGCGAAAATGGAATAAAATTTTGGCCTCAATTCCAAACTATGCTTAGTACTTTAGATGAAATGGAAATAAGAAAGAGTAGGTATGGACTTTTGTGTGGCCACGAATTCTTTTACGGGATGTGTAACATTACCAAATCAGGACAATCGTTTAGCTTCTAAAGCTTTAGTTTTCGTGTTAGGCTAATAAAATATTAGAACAATCTTAGGTTTTTAATATTCACCCTTCTATTATTTGTAGGTGGTATCACAACTAGTTGGAAGCAAACGTTGGCTTACTACTTTACGTCAGAAAGTATACTAACAGCTCAATAGTCGCGGACATTATAATTAAAATCGTGGAACATGCTACAAACGTAGCTTTAAATATCGTTTCGGTAACATAAGACATAGGCGCTTGCAATTAAGGCATGTGGAGAAATTTAAGAATTATTGCTGGACAATGTTGCAAAATAGTCAATTTCATTCACAATCCATTCAAAGAAGAACAAAAAATATATTTTTTAGCAGATGCTCCACACGTTTTTCTCTATTCTCTATTATTTGCATTTTCTAATACGTACATAACACACGCAGTTTCGTTAATTACTCATTTATATTTCATGTTTTTATCATGTCATCTCTTTAACGTATTAAGTGGCATATTATAATATTAATGTAAGTGTTCCAACAAAAGTCGTAACTTTAGTTTAAATTTGAATAAACAATATAAAATGCCTAATAGATTATTGTATATGACTTAAATTGTATAAATTTTGCTTATGTTGTATCAATACATTTCATAAAAAGAGAACTATAATCAATAAATGTGTAACTACACATTAACGAAGTAACGTAGTTAACTATGAAATTTCCGACAAAATTCATTTTTTTTTTTGGATCCCCAAATGTCATCGTTTGCCTTACTCTTATCTTATATAGGTACTCTAGTACGACTACTATAGACCCTTGAATAAGAGTCTGGACAAGGCGATGATTTTATATCACAATAAAAGCGCGAAATAATTGGCTTACTGTCTGTTTTAGGTTTTTTATTTATCAAAATGATTGGTATTTGACAAACAAAATAGTGAAATACGCCATAAAAGTAGACTTATTACTAAAAAGACAGAAAAATAAACACACACACACACACACACACACACACACACGTGTTAGAAACAATTACTTTATTAACATACGCATTGCAACACTTTTACTTCCGTGTGGTTTTGAAACTGTTTTCTTTTTCTTACATACAATTTTCAATCTAAACCGAACAAACCTTTTAATTATTTTGTCCTTTAAATTGTGGCAATTTAAAATACGATCAATTTTAAGAAGTGAAAACTGGTTACATAAAAATTCAGTTGGGTTGACAATTTTATGTTTGAGGGCATCTCTGGAATCTCTATTAGATTACTATAACTATTACAATTCACGGTTATGAAACTAAAAAAAAAGACGTTTTGCTTCATCATACTGATTACTTGAAACAATTATAAACAAACGCTTTCATTGTTATCCAATTTCTATCTGAAAATAATTTTTTATTCATTGCAATTAGTTTTTCCACCTCGGCTTTTCTCGGCACTTTTTTTTCTTTTATGTGATCGCAAAAATAACGTTTTAAGACCTTCTTCTGCTTATCCCTCCATCTTGTTCGTTGAATTTTTCTCTTCTTTACTTTGGTAGACGTTTCGTCTAAAAGAGACAGAGAGAGAGAGAGAGAGAGAGAGAGAGAGAGAGAGAGAATTTAGTGTATTTTATTTTATTAACGTTTAAATCGCTGTAAGTCTATTTCTTACCTTTTTTTAAAATGGAACGCTCTCTATCGTCCGAAACGACATCATGATCCTGCGATTTATCTATCCGTCTGAGTTTCGCTTTTGTTCTAGTACATGTCTTTTCTACGAAATACGATTCATTTTGTTACTACTTTCTTGTACACGAGAAATTATTCAGCTTCAATATCATATACAGACAGAAAACTCTCCGTATAGCTAAGACATCTTGAAGATTGCACTGTCGCCATACGTAATATAAAGAGCGATCTGTTAACTATACATGCACCATCTTTACCTTTTTTAGAAATTGACGGTTTACGTTCTCGATGAATTGCCGGTTTCTGTACGTCGCCGCCGCCGCCGCCGCCGCCGCCGCCGCCGCCGCCGCCTGCTACCTCTTTATTGTTTATTTTTATAGACGGTTCACCTAAAACATAAGATTCGATTTTTTTTTTGTCTTTTTTGAATATTTGAACGTGTACCGTTATAAATTATCTTTCGGTATTTCTTACCTATTTCTTTAGAAGATCGACATTTTTGTCGCTTTCGATATTCGTCCTGCTCTGTATCCGAGAAATCCTGATTGTTGTCGGAATCGCTCGTTTCTGCATTATCGGATAGTTCTATTTCATTTAGAGATTTTCCTTTATATTCTGTAATTTTGCCTTTATTAATCGCCAGCAGAAGCTTCGATACTTTTGCAGTCTGGTATATATCTTGCGGTAGGCGGTAATATGTTTCGTGTGTTTTTTTCGTGTGTCCCATAAACGCGGCGAATTGTTCGATTTCGTTGTCGGTGATGTTAATAACTTGCAAAACGGTAGCGATTTGCTTTCTTAATCTGGTTGACGTAAATAGTCGAGTATCTTCTACGCCCGATTCTTTTGCTAATTTCTGGAGAACATTGTATCCGCTAAGCCATCTATTGCTTGTTTTAGGATTAGCAAAAAGATATTCATTTGTTTTAGGAACGCACATATCTCTCACGGTTAGCATTAATTCGATAAAATTTTGAATCTCTTTTGGAAATAATATAGCTACCGGTCTATTTCCTTTTCCTCCGGTAACGACCCGTTTAAAGTTTTGCGTGAGAATTTTCTCGCTTTCCGAAAGTGTGTCTAACAATTCTTGCTGAGTATTGAATGACGATTCGTTATTGTATGTCTTGACTTTCAAATATTGAACTTCTCCGATTCGCTTGCGATTGAGCAGGAGCGTTAAACATAAAACTATTTCAGTCAGTCGCCTATATTCTTGATTCAATTCTTCGCGTTGTAAAATTTTATTGTGCGCTTCTTTTGCGTTAGCCATCAGATACTGTTGAAATTTTATAACGCTTTTTGTAAGTGGAAACAATTTTGGTTTTTCCCAACGTTTTTCGTTGAGATCTTTTAAGGCCAAGCTAGATATTTCCGAGTTCCAATTATTTACAAGTAAATGTTTTAAACGTTTTATATTTTTAAGTGAGACCTCTTTATTGTCACGAGGTAAAAAACGATTGTTTTTAATAATCATGTTGGTGGCGATATCGCATACCTGTTTTAAAGTTGTACCCATGTGCAGCGCTAAGCTGGCAGCTTTGTACGTCTTTTTATGTACATTATATCCGCTTATTGTCTTGGTTGCAGTAACAATATCCTCAAACGATTCCGGCGTCAGAGCATCAAATAAACTCTCAATTCTTGTTATTTCCTTTAAATTAATCAACAGTCTACCTAGCTCCCTCATTTTATTCGAGATTGTCGTTCTGATCTGTGTTCTTTTGTGTTTTTTTAACAAACTTTCTGCATAACTGCATATAAGAACATCTTTCATGGCAGTTTCGGAAATATTATCTGCTCTCATAATTGTAAAAACTTCTTTTTTCAATCTTAACGAATTATAAAAACTACTAAACGATCCCTTACAAATTCTAAATAGTTGCGCTTCGGACAAGTGATTATTTCTACTCCCGGATTTCTCTTTTGTGTTACATTTTTTCCGATGACGTCTTAAATAGTTTCTCTTGAAAAAGCCAAAACAATCGGGACAAGTTACATATCTCTCGTTATCCTGTAAAGGGGTGTCGCTTTTCCGATCGACAACATTTCTCGATCTTCTTACCGGTTTTATAACATTGGAATAATTTTCATACAGGAAATTCCCTTGCCTACGTATCAAATTTAAAATCTCTTTTCTTTTAGCATCTCCATTGGGTAATGCTAAAAACTCCTTGACTGCTCTTTCTTCTTTGTGATTTCGTTGAAGGTGACGCGAAAAATGCGTTACTTCCTGATAACAATAAGGACACGCATTTTTTTTTGTCCACGGTCTCCAGTTAGTATAACGTTCGATATCTTCCGACAACGAAGTTTTTTCCTTGATCTCGTCAAATTTTACGATTTTGTCATCTATATCTGTTGTTTGTTGATTGATTTGTTCGAGAGGCGCATTTTTAGGATTAGACAAATTATTACCGGCTTTCGGAACGCATTCTTCCGTTTCTGAACCCGAAGAAGCGCTAGCTTCTATAACTACCGAAGTCGATTCTGAAATGTATTCTGAAGCTACCGAATCTGAAGAAGTATGTGTGGATTTATTAGACGCATTATCATCATCGCCATTAACATCATCATCATCATCATCGCCATTAACATCATCATCATCATCATCATCATCATCATCATCATCATCAATAGAAGATTCTGACGGAGATTCAACAAGATTATATGGTTCCAAAGAGGTACGATCCGTATTTGATGTCGTGTTTTGTTGTTCTAGAATAAAAATACATACTGTTATTAGACATTATAATCAATCGGTTCACGCAAGAAACGCTACAAAAATATTAATTTTTCGATACAACGTCCGGCAGCGCCGCTTGTCCTGCTGCCGATAGAATCTTCCAGCAGGACATTTGGACATATGAGCGAGAAAGTCGTGTCGCCAGCAGTACCGAAATTATATGGATCCTCGTTAAAACAAATATGTACTCGTACCTTTACCAAAAATAATATAATGACCTGATTATACCGATCCCCCCAAATAAAGAACTTTTTATTACCATTTGATTTTCGCAGTTGTTTTAATTTGGCAGCCATTTGAAGGCCGTCGATATCCCATAAGACTGTAGCTTTGCTTCTTTGAATTATATTAATTATTGTGCCGTGGCACACGGCCGTTTTATAATCTCTACCAAATACAGATTTGCTCCATAAAGTTTTGGAGCCTTTTTCGTCAAACAAAATCGCACTCGCACAAACTCGATCGCCCACTTTTAATAAGGAAGACATGGCACACCTATATTATTTATAATAATTACGACGTCCTGCAAATAATCTTAAGCCTTCGCTAATATTTTTTATCACTGAAGTTAGCGAATCGAAACTTGCGGTTCAAATAGGCAGCTTTAACGCAGATTTCGATAGTGGGGTGGGGGGAGCTAGAGGGGAGAGGAAGTAGTTACGTACTGCTAGTAGGACGCAAAAGCGTTCAAAACGTCGTTTTTTTAAGGACGCGTCCTACCGGTAGAACCATTTTTTTTTCCTGCTGAAAGGCCCGTTGAACGTTTTATCGTTAAAAGTATTTTCATTACATATTATTCAAGATAAACACTTTTACTTCGTTTATAGTTTTTTTTTTTCAAAGAAAAATAGAATACGACTTTCGAACTAATGCTAGAGGTCACTTAAAATTTTACAAATTAGCCCTTG
Organism: Agriotes lineatus; assembly: GCA_940337035.1. NCBI lineage: Eukaryota > Metazoa > Arthropoda > Insecta > Coleoptera > Elateridae > Agriotes > Agriotes lineatus. The sequence goes on along the minus strand of CALNHX010007687.1, from coordinate 23,470 downwards.
CAATATAAAACTAAATATTTACATAGTATATTTCTTGAGCAATGCAAATGAAGTTACGAAAAAAGAAAAATCTAGAAAACGGGTAATTGTAATTTTTAAAAGGAAAGAAATTGTAAATATTACGTTCCATAAACCTTGCCTCAACCTCCCTCTCTCTCTCTCTCTCTCTCTCTCTCTCAAAAAAAAACACTAATCCTGAAAATCGTAACTAAATTCACAACCCCCCCCCCATATGGAAACCGATTCTTGTTTCCACTTCAAGCGGCTTTGTCTGAGATGTTCCATTTATCTCCGTCTCAAATACTAATAATTATCTGCATAATATGTACTACAATTCGTAGACGAAATGATCTTATAGTAAATATTAGAAAACACTTACCTTCAGCGAACAACGCTAAATTACGTATGCTTTTATCACGAGAGCCGCTCATCTTTTTTTCTTTTTTTTTTTTTTATAAATTATTAGTCGTCAACTGCTGCTAACCTGTGTTCAACGTTCACGTTTACGTATTAATTATGTGAATCAACATAGCCAGCGTAAAGAACACGCGCATTAGTAGAATAATAATTCTGCTAGTTCACTAGCAGCTTCTTTTCCATTATCTTTTAAAAATAATACTCGAAGATACTAGGCATTATATCGGGTTGAAGGAAAACTACTATATATATATATATATATATATATATATATATATATCCCACACAAACACACACACACACACACACACACACACACACACACACACACACACACAACTCATTACCTTATACAACATGCTATGCAGGTGTGCGATGCGATAAAAACAGTAATTTTGGCCAGATACGTTGGCGGTTAAAAAAAAATTACATAAACAAACTACGCCTTTCTAACATAAGCGCAATAAGAAAAACTAATTATTTTTACTACTAGTCGTACACGTTGTACTCTCAGAAAAGTATCTCTTTTCAACTCACTTCAATTCATCATGTTTATATACGTAAGGGTCAAGCAAGTAATACTCTCGATTCCGGTCGCGTTTAGATTCGCGATTCTGGTCAAGTTTAACTATGAGAGGTTCAATCACGGTAGGTTCGCGCAGATTTCTGTTGCGTGGAATTCCGGTACACGTTGTACTCTCGGGTGTGTAACTCGTAGAAGAACACATCCTATTTTGAACATAGGATCTATTACGAGCATAGGATCTTTTGCCAACGATTTTAGTACAACGACAATTGACCAAATATTGAACCGTGATGAATTGATTGTCGGGTGCACCAGCAACAGCTATTTGATGTATGTCACAGCCGGCCGGACACTCTTGTCTAAATGAAGCTCTCACTTCGGTTAAATATGCACAATCGTAGTTATATACGCCGTCGACGCGCTCGAAATTAGCGACCCATCGGTGCGGATGTCGTCCCGTTTGCGTGAGTGGATGAAAATTTGCTAATCGATAACCATCCGGAATCGATTGTTCCAACAAATTACGAGCCCGAGCCATTGCGGCCGCATCGACTCCTTCCGAACACGGCATTCGATCAATCGCGTCTATCGTATTGATCATCATCGCGATTAATACAAACGACACTATAATAATGTGCAAAAACGAAGACATCGTTAGCGCGGTTGCTCTAATAATAATAATAACAACAACACTTTACACGTTCGGCTCTAGCACAGCAGACTCTAGACTATTATTACTATTAATATAATATCGCCGTTAAAGTTTACATCTATGTATATCCTTTGCGCAGTGTATATGTTTTTAATATACCTACCTGCCTTCCTACCTACCTACCTACTTACCTATCTGCCTATCTACCTACCTATGACACTTGCGCTCGTAAAAAGCGTGATCTAGGAATTTTTGTTTATACAGGATGTATACAAATTGGCGCAAAAGCTCCGGGTAGCGATATTCCTTGTAAAATTTTGAAAGTGAAAAAAAACCTTAATACTAAAATGTTGGATTTGGTCTTCGTAAGCCCTCGCGAGCGTTAGATAAAAAACTTTATTTTTTCAGGTAAAGTGCCTTTTTTCGTTCTAAATATACGTCAAAATGACATGAAGGAAAGTTATTCAAAATGTAAAATTATGACCTCACGCAAAATTTCAGAAATATCGGTCTACTTATAATAGGAAAACGTGTGCACTACACGAAGTACTTTTGTCGGTAACACGGTTTCGAAATAAGTAAATCGATATTTCACAAAAAAATTTGCATGGGACCACAGTTTTACATTTTGAATAACTTTCCTCCATGACATTTTGACATATTTCGAACAAAAAAAAGGTGTACTTTACCTGAAAAAATAATGTTCGTTATCTACCGCTAGTGAGGGCTTACGAAGACCAATCCAACATTTTTAGTATTAAGCTTCTCGACTCAGAATTATTGTACAAGGAATTTCGGTTACCTGAAGCTTTTGGCTCCAATTCGTATACACCCTCTGTATAGTCTTTGGAATTGCATTAAAAGTTACATCACCATTTTATAATAAATATATTTATTTTTTCGTTACATATCGTTATTATACGTTTTTTTTTTACAGAGAACTTACTTATTTTAAAAATTCGTATAAATTAGTGATTTCTATTTGATATACAAAAAAAAATATGGGTTGGTTTCCGCGACATCTTTGTATAAAGATTGTGTTTGTGATTTTGGTCCTATTATCTGTTATAATCGGTATTTTCTTTATGATATTTAATGTCAAGGAACGAACCATAGAAGCTTCGCGAACGCGCGAAAGTAAAGTGCGTGGCAAAGATCGTTTTTTAAATCAGAAAAATTTTAACCCTCCAGACGACGAATACGAACAAAATTTCGAAATGGACGCCGACGCGTTACGATTTAATTCCGATTTTTATACTCTCACGCCGTCGTATCCGTCTTTAATCTCGTTCTCTTCTTCAAAGGACGCGCACGGCGAAACAATAAAAAAAACACAAGCAATAATCGAACATCAACCGTCGTCAAACATATAAAACAAACATCAACGATAATACACAATAATTGCGTATATTAGAAAACAGCACCATAATAATATTAACTAGGTATTAGGTAATGGGCAAAAAAAAATTTTTTTTTCTGTAAATCCACGCGACCGTCACATATGTACGTGCATACGTATGTGCGTAATATTTAGAATTACACATTATTTTTAATGAGTACAGGTGCCGACGACAAAAAAAAAATCGCACAGTGATTTTTTTTCTTATTCATTCCGAATCCATAATCCACGTGGCATCGGAATCGAAGTCCGCAACAATCATAATACCGTATCTGTTAGTAGCATCGGTAGAACTGTTATTATCGTTGTCGTCTAAATCGACGACGGTACTGGTCAAATTTAAAGATGTATCCGTCGAAAACCCATATAGATCATCCGAATATTTTTTAATCGCCAAGAATCGATTGTTATGAGGAACACGACATAAAGCGCAACTAGCGCTAGTATCATGTTTACATAAACCGCGCATTATACGTTCCATGCACGCGTTACAAAATTTATGAGCACACGTTGCTAAAAAAACAAATTCACTTCCTTTGCGCGCGTTCCTGCATATCGTGCAAGTTTCTGTGTTGTCGTAGATAGATTTCAATAAACCCATTATGTCGATTTCTTCATTCGGATCGATGTTGTCGGAACTCGATAACGATGTTAATTTTTTAATATGCGTAGTTTGCTTAACCTTAACGTTATCCAATAATTTTGTAGTCTCTTGTATGTGTTTCCGTTGTTGTTCCGCTTTTCTATTTAACACCGCCAATTCCTCTTTTTCTCTATTCAATTGTGATTCGTATTTTTTCTGATCCTTTATCGTACCCCGTAATTCATTTATGTGATACTCGGATCGAACGCGAGCATCTTTCAATTTCTTTTCAAATTGTAATTTTAATTCGTATTTACGATTACAATTGTATTTATTAAATTGTTCTATATATTTCTCTAATGCTCCGACGTTATTAATATCGGACGGCGGTGTCGGTAGCGTTTTAATAATTTCTCGTTGGTTTCGCTTACGAGGACCGTCATTATTATTATTATTGTTATTATTATTATTGTTGTTGCTGTCGATTGGTTTTGTATGATGTTCGTTAGATGTTTTTGACGTTCTCGATGTTGATGGTATTAAAGATGGTGATGATGATGATGATAATGATGATGATGATGATGATGATGATGACGACGACGACGACGACGACGACGACGACGACAACGAAGACGAAGCGGTTATTTTTGATAACGCCGATTTAATTTCCGGATCATTTTGTTTATGAAGACCGCCATTATTATCATTATTAACACCATCGTTAACATCGATATGATGTTTTCTATACGACATTGTTGTAAGTTCTCGAAGTTAGGGTTTTTAACTTGATTATCAAATGTATATGCTTTAATATAATTACGTTATACGTTTGTTATTTCATTTTCGTATTCTCGCTCATTTATATGTACGTACATACGAGTACCTACCTACCTATGTATATTTAATTAGACTTATAAATTTTTCGACACTGTTTCATTTTAACATTACTATATAATCTGTTATTTACGTTCGGTAAACCGGTTTGTTCGTCAAAAATTCGTACAATTTTATGTTTACACTCGCGATGTCTTCTGCAATAATTGACATTTATAGAACATTGATAGCATTGAGCGCAAACGGCGCATACGCGCGGCGTTTTTAATGTAGCCACACAACCATCATCCGGGTCGCCCATCATCACGTACACAAGATGCCAGGGTATCTTACGTACACAATAAACTCGCAACTTTTTGTCACGCAACATCACCCCGAATCGACTGCAACCTTCGGAACAGTCGCAAGCACTCTCGCGTCGTATATACACGAATAATTGACGAGGCCACAGTTTCATGGTAGAAATCAAACACTTGTCGTGCGTATCGGGTAAACGATCTCCGAGTTTACCTACTTCTGTTCGTACAAATCCGTAATAAATACAATCATTTCCTTCGATGCTGCATTCCGCGTATTGATAGGCCAATATTTGACCGCCCATAACACGAGCCTGTAAATTTTCTCTAGTTATGGATAATTTTATTCCGGACGACACGTGCATGACGTATTCCCAATTGTTCGTAAAAATGGATTTCAACTCTAACGATTTACCTTCTTCTTTAGATGTACGATATTGTTGATTTTGATTGTTGGCGACGAATGGAGTGAACTTCAAATATGGACTAAAATCGTTGGTGGAGATTAAAATAAAATCTTTAAATTTAGTCGAAAACAACGACGGATACGAGACACTTGCAAAAATAGTAGTGTTTCCAATCTCATATTTCGATCCGACCGATATAGACACAATAATATCATCTTTATCGTTATTTAATTTACGTCTCTTTGCGTAATTAGTGCACATTTTTATACGTTGGAAAATAAATCTATATTACTCTTAAAATTCGACGGATTGATCCGAGACGTGAGTCGAGAGTGTTCGCTACAATAGCCACGTAAAAATGTCCGTAATATAATTGATTCCGCCATCAAATGCGTAACATCTTTGCATACGATATCTTCGTGAATTATATCCGCCACACAATTGTATTTTGCCTTTAATTGCTCGATATAAAACGATTTTTTTTCGTTTGCCATTAATCGTCCGCGTCGAATCAGAAATTGTCGAAAATAATTTAAATAACAAGCTACTTGTTCGCTGCTACTTTTAAATTCGCACACGCAACCCATCGAAAAACAAAAATAAATATATACGTAGTGTAGTAGTCTATAAAGCGTTAAAATAAAATAGCGATCACGTTCCTCTATTTATACACTTATTATCTAATTATTTTTTGAACGTACGTTTTTAAGATGTTCCGAAACGACATCTTCCTCTGTATTTTCTACGAATATGGATAAACCCACGTATTTCAAAAGATCCTTGAGATCATCGTCGATATCGATATTTTCGTCGTCGTTTTCTATCAACGAAATTAATTCGATATTTAACAATGCGAACGTTTGAGCGTCGGTCAGGTCGACGGTGTATTTACTTTTTAAAAACAGATCGAGATCGTCGATTGGCATAATTTTTTTTTCGTGGGTCTCATACATGAATTGATAGTAACGAAATAAAGCGTAAAAAATTTCACCAAACGTTTCGCAATTAATATCATCTTCGCACTCGATGTTACATTCGCAGTCATCGCTAAAAATTACATCTCCTTTAATTTGGAAATCGTCGATATCGATCTTTTTATCTTTCAATATCTGTCTAAACGCAATTCGAAATGTGTACACGTTACCATCGATCCAAGATATGTTCAGATACCAATAGACAAATTCTCGCTTCGTCGAACCAACAATCGATCTCATTGCATCGATAGATTCCAATTTTAACGATGTTTCTATGGATCCGGTTGCGGTCAACGTCATTCCTTTAAAAGGTATCTTTTGACGAACGACGCGCATTTTTATCGTGCTTTTATATAACTCTTCGTTTTGATGAGACGCGTTTAAATTGGAATCGAATCGTGCGATACATTCCATAAGCACTTCTGAATCGTCTCCATTTTCGTTGTCAATGCGTTTTGTAGACAGTTGACTTCCATTACAATAAATTGGCACCTTTTTCTTGCAATACGTGCGCACTCTGTGTCCAATGATGTTTTCTATTTGACCCTTATCGTTTTTAAATTGCCAACATAATGGTAACTTCGGTCGATTAAAAAATATAGATGCCGAATATTCGTTCTCGTTTAATGCGCCAAATATACGAGTATCTAATCGATAGTCCGGAGTAATATTCGACTGTAATGCACCACCACCGCTACCGAAATCGCACGTGTTTAACGTGTAATAATTAAATTCATTATCGATAGTTGCGTCAGTTTTCCTTTTCGATCGATCGAAAATTGTAACAGCAGATTCGATCGCGTCGTATTTCGGTTCAAAAATATTCTTCAATATCTTTTTGTATTCTTCGTTTGTAGTTTTTTTCTGTTGTTTTTCTTGTTTAGCCCAAAACTTGGGTAACTTTATGATGATCGCCTTGGTGGAGTTAAAATAAATTTTATTATAAATCATAACGATTACTATTTATCGAGCTCTAAAATTCGTCTGAACGAATCTCTATTTTTTTATGTTATTTTATGAGAATAAATTTGTCATTTCGGTTTTATCCGCCAACGTTGCTAAAGACGCTATAAACGGATTGGATGTGCCAACGTCAAAATCGCAATCGTTACGATAGTCATCCTGGTCGATGGACCAAACGTAAACGCCTTCGATGCCCCATTTATCGGTGTTTCGCTTAATCGCGCCCAAATCTAAAATATCCGTGTAGGAGATTAGTTCGTTGCGATCGGGATTAGCGATCCACGAACCGGCATTTTGATGGTAAAAGAAATCTGAATTCAACTGTTCGTTTTTCAATTCAAAGAAACCCATCATTCCATCCGTTCGAGTATAGTTTGTCGGTTTCGACGCGCCCAAAACCTTATAACCTGTAAACGTTTTTGTTTTAATCGCGTGTTTATAATCCGCATTCGAGACGCGATAACCGCGAGCGTATAACGATACACCTACATTAAGTTTCGACTTGATATCGTCGCCGTTATTGATTAATCTTAGAACATTCTCAATATTCTTATTATTATATTGTATTGATCGAGTCAAGGTCGTAGCTTCGTTCGTATCGTACGTCGCTATGTTAATAAAATCGACATATTTAGCAACTTCATCTATTGATGGGCCCGTACCCGATAATATCGACGTAATATCCATCGTTACCGAAATCAATTTAATCTCATCGAATGCGGCGCGTAATTCCTTTAACAATTCAACAAAACTTTTAGCTTGAGCTTTGTATCGTTGATGATGTTTACCTTGCGGCGATGCTGGATACATGTAGTCGAGAGCAACGCCATCAAAATCATAGTTAGCAAACATACGTTGTATGCTATCGATAAAACACGCTCGAAACGCTTTACTTTGTAACATCTCGTGCCAAATGCGTTGATACGGTTTCATATTTGTTACACGTTCGAAACCAGGTGAACACGTCGATGGCGAAAATTCTGAACGTTTTCTCTTGTTCGCTCTATCGACGTCATGATCTTTATACGTTTCATTCTCGTCATTCTCATCGTCATCATTCTCGTCGTCGTCGTCGTCGTCGTCATCGTCGTCGTCGTCGTCGTCGTCGTCCTTATACTTAGGTTTAATTGCTGACGATGAGACGATAGTTTGATAAACTAAGCCAGTTTCGAGACCCGAATATCGCCAACCACCGATACCCATCAGTACACGCTTCAAACGATCTTTTCCACGTAGCGCCAATGCTTTTTCGATACTCTTTTCGTTAACGTCTGCTTGTATATTTCCAAAACAAACTTGATATTTATCATTTAAAGGGAAATATCCGTAAACCAAAGTGTCCAAATATTCGATAGGTATGTGACTTTCGATATCGTATTCACAACCTATTCGATTTTGTTGTTGGGATTCGTTGTTGTAATAACCAATTATTCGTTTAAAATTTTTCGTTTCTTCGGTAGTTTTTATTTCTACGTCCTGATTAACGCCTTCATACGCATCATCGTCGTCTTGCTTTCGCGACGACGACGACGCAGTTCTAGAATAACTCCGTCGTTTAGACGATGCGACATTAGAAGTTTTACGCTTTAGAGAAAACATTATACTATTTTATAATGGTAGTATACGCTTGTAATATTTTATAAGTCCGAAATTGAATATTTCGAGTTTATCATGATATCAGTTTAAAATACCTCAACGTGGAGAGTACGTTCGAAATTTTTGAATTTCGTTCGATAAAATACACTAGCTCAATAAGGAAATAGAAAATTTAAAGATTTTGTAAATGTACGATCTAGCTACACGTTTTCGCATTGCGCTTTTGCTCGACAAATTACATCGGCAGTTGTATATGTAGGCGAACGAGGAATTTAATAATTTTACGAAACGTCGATTCTTCTTTGGGAAGCAAACGTTTTTATTTTCCTATATATATTACATATATATAACGAACCAACAACACCCTGTTCGTTCGAGCTCCTGCGGAGCTTTACTGAGGCGTCCATGTTTTATTTTCTAAAGATATATTACAAAAACGCACATCCCCACCCTTATAATTTTATCCCCTCTTTTTGTTTGAATGCAAACCGTAGCGCGTTTTAAATGTAAAGGTATTGTAAGTTAAAAATGTGCATTTTCGGCCTTTGAAAAATAATACAACGTACTTTTTCACGTACTTTTTTAATTTAGCGCACAAATTAAAATCAAGCACGTAACAACAAAAAAATGTTAGGTTTTGAATACTAAAAAAGGAGGGGATAAAATTACTGGGGTGGGGATATGCGTTTTTAATATATCTTTAGAAAATAAAACATGGACGCTTCAGTAGAGCTCCGCAGGAGCTCGAAAGGACAGGGTGTTGTTGGTTGGTTATATGTGTATATATATATATATATATATATATATATATATATATATATATATATAGGAAAATGTACAGGAAATTTAAAATTTATAAGAAAACTGAATAAAAATAGCTCCTTATCAGCAAAAGGATGACGTAATAATTTTACGAGAGATTTTTTTCGACCAAGGTCTTCGCTCGAGACCACGGAAAGAACTTTATGAAAATCTCACATTTTGCGAGCTTCTTAAATTCCTCCTTTCCCTATCTAGCGCCGTGTATTTTGTCCAGCCCGATCGCACATTTCGATCATACTTTTTCAATTTAGCGCCGTTTAAATCAAAACACGCTATAATCGAGAATGTTGGTTTTTGGACTTGGAGCATATTACTATAGTTTATCGGTGATGACGTAGTAAGACAAACAGATGACGTAATAATTTTACGAGAGAATTTTTTCGACCAAGGTCTTCGCTCGAGACCACGGAAAGAACTTTATGAAAATCTCACATTTTGCGAGCTTCTTAAATTCCTCCTTTCCCTATCTAGCGCCGTGTATTTTGTCCAGCCCGATCGCACATTTCGACCTTACTTTTTCAATTTAGCGCCGTTTAAATCAAAACACGCTAAAATCGAGAATGTTGGTTTTTGGACTTGGAGCATATTACTATAGTTTATCGGTGATGACGTAGTAAAACAAACAGATGACGTAATAATTTTACGAGAGAATTTTTTCGACCAAGGTCTTCGCTCGAGACCACGGAAAGAACTTTATGAAAATCTCACATTTTGCGAGCTTCTTAAATTCCTCCTTTCCCTATCTAGCGCCGTGTATTTTGTCCAGCCCGATCGCACATTTCGATCATACTTTTTCAATTTAGCGCCGTTTAAATCAAAACACGCTATAATCGAGAATGTTGGTTTTTGGACTTGGAGCATATTACTATAGTTTATCGGTGATGACGAAGTAAGACAGAAAGATGACGTAATAATTTTACGAGAGATTTTTTTCGACCAAGGTCTTCGCTCGAGACCACGGAAAGAACTTTATGAAAATCTCACATTTTGCGAGCTTCTTAAATTCCTCCTTTCCCTATTCAGCGCCGTGTATTTTGTCCAGCCCGATCGCACATTTCGATCTTACTTTTTCAATTTAGCGCCGTTTAAATCAAAACACGCTATAATCGAGAACGTTGGTTTTTGGACTTGGAGCATATTACTATATTTTATCGGTGATGACGTAGCAAGACAAACAGATGACGTAATAAATTTATGAGAGATTTTTTTCGACCAAGGTCTTCGCTCGAGACCACGGAAAAAACTTTATGAAAATCTCACATTTTGCGAGCTTCTTAAATTCTTCGTTTCTCTATTCAGCGCCGTGTATTTTGTCCAGCCCGATCGCACATTTCGATCTTACTTTTTCAATTTAGCGCCGTTTAAATCAAAACACGCTATAATCGAGAATGTTGGTTTTTGGACTTGGAGCATATTACTATAGTTTATCGGTGATGACGAAGTAAGACAGAAAGATGACGTAATAATTTTACGAGAGATTTTTTTCGACCAAGGTCTTCGCTCGAGACCACGGAAAGAACTTTATGAAAATCTCACATTTTGCGAGCTTCTTAAATTCCTCCTTTCCCTATTCAGCGCCGTGTATTTTGTCCAGCCCGATCGCACATTTCGATCTTACTTTTTCAATTTAGCGCCGTTTAAATCAAAACACGCTATAATCGAGAACGTTGGTTTTTGGACTTGGAGCATATTACTATATTTTATCGGTGATGACGTAGCAAGACAAACAGATGACGTAATAAATTTATGAGAGATTTTTTTCGACCAAGGTCTTCGCTCGAGACCACGGAAAAAACTTTATGAAAATCTCACATTTTGCGAGCTTCTTAAATTCTTCGTTTCTCTATTCAGCGCCGTGTATTTTGTCCAGCCCGATCGCACATTTCGATCTTACTTTTTCAATTTAGCGCCGTTTAAATCAAAACACGCTATAATCGAGAATGTTGGTTTTTGGACTTGGAGCATATTACTATAGTTTATCGGTGATGACGTAGTAAGACAGAAAGATGACGTAATAATTTTACGAGAGATTTTTTTCGACCAAGGTCTTCGCTCGAGACCACGGAAGAAACTTTATGAAAATCTCACATTTCGCGAGCTTCTTAAATTCTTCGTTTCTCTATTCAGCGCCGTGTATTTTGTCCAGCCCGATCGCACATTTCGATCTTACTTTTTCAATTTAGCGCCGTTTAAATCAAAACACGCTATAATCGAGAATGTTGGTTTTTGGACTTGGAGCATATTACTATAGTTTATCGGTGATGACGTAGTAAGACAGAAAGATGACGTAATAATTTTACGAGAGATTTTTTTCGACCAAGGTCTTCGCTCGAGACCACGGAAAAAACTTTATGAAAATCTCACATTTTGCGAGCTTCTTAAATTCCTCCTTTCCCTATTCAGCGCCGTGTATTTTGTCCAGCCCGATCGCACATTTCGATCTTACTTTTTCAATTTAGCGCCGTTTAAATCAAAACACGCTATAATCGAGAACGTTGGTTTTTGGACTTGGAGCATATTACTATAGTTTATCGGTGATGACGTAGTAAGACAGAAAGATGACGTAATAATTTTACGAGAGATTTTTTTCGACCAAGGTCTTCGCTCGAGACCACGGAAGAAACTTTATGAAAATCTCACATTTCGCGAGCTTCTTAAATTCTTCGTTTCTCTATTCAGCGCCGTGTATTTTGTCCAGCCCGATCGCACATTTCGATCTTACTTTTTCAATTTAGCGCCGTTTAAATCAAAACACGCTATAATCGAGAATGTTGGTTTTTGGACTTGGAGCATATTACTATAGTTTATCGGTGATGACGTAGTAAGACAGAAAGATGACGTAATAATTTTACGAGAGATTTTTTTCGACCAAGGTCTTCGCTCGAGACCACGGAAAAAACTTTATGAAAATCTCACATTTTGCGAGCTTCTTAAATTCCTCCTTTCCCTATTCAGCGCCGTGTATTTTGTCCAGCCCGATCGCACATTTCGATCTTACTTTTTCAATTTAGCGCCGTTTAAATCAAAACACGCTATAATCGAGAACGTTGGTTTTTGGACTTGGAGCATATTATATACGACAAAGAGATGACGTAATAATTTTATGAGAAAATTTTTCGACGAAGGTCATTGCCGGAGATCACGAAGACAACTTTATCCGAAATCGTACATTTCGCCGAGTTCTTAAAATCCCCATTTCCCTATGGAGCGCCGTGTATTTTATCGAGCAAAATCGCACATTTCAAACGTACTTTTCTAAGTTAGCGTGTTTTAGACGTAAAACGCGCATGTCTATGTCTATCAAAATCGCACATTTCGATCGTACTTTTCTAACTTACCGCGTTTTAGAGCTAAAACACGATATCTTAAAAATGCGCATTTTCGGCCTTTGTAAAATGTTACAAGCTACTTTTTTCAAATTAGCGCGCGCGATTTTTAAATCAAACACGTAGAGATGACGTAATAGGAGATGACGTAATAATTTTATGAGAAAATTTTTCGTCGAAGGTCATTGCCGAAGATCGCGGAGAGAACTTTATCCGAAATCTTACATTTCGCCGAGTCCTTAAAATCCCCGTTTCCCTATGGAGCGCCGTGTATTTTGTCGAGCAAGATCGCACATTTCGATCGTACTTTTCTAAAGTTAGCGTGTTTTAGACGTAAAACGGGCATTAAAAATGTGCATTTTCCAATCGAAATCGCTCATTTCGCGAAGCTCTTAAATTATTCGCTCCCGTATGCGGCGCCGTGTATTTTGTCGAGCAAGATCGCACATTTCGATCGTACTTTTCTAACTTAGAGCGTTTTTAGATCTAAAACACGATATCTTAAAAATGCGCATTTTCGGCCTTTGTAAAATGTTACAGGGTACTTTTTTTTATTTTGGCGCGCGCGCGCGATTTAAAATCAAACTCATAACAATCGAGAATGTTAGGTTTTGAATGCAAACAAAGGAAGGGGGGGGGGATAAAATTATAAGGGAGGGGATGTGCGTTTTTGTAATATATCTTTAGAAAATAAAACATGGACGCCTCAGTAGAGCTCCGCAGGAGCTCGAACAAACAGGGTGTTGTTTTTTCGTTATATATCTTAAAAATGCGCATTTTCGGCCTTTGTAAAATGTTACAAGGTACTTTTTTTAATTTTGGCGCGCGCGCGATTTAAAATCAAACTCTTAACAATCGAGAATGTTAGGTTTTGAATGCAAACAAAGAAAGGGGGATAAAATTATAAGGGAGGGGATGTGCGTTTTTGTAATATATCTTTAGAAAATAAAACATGGACGCCTCAGTAGAGCTCCGAAATCGTACATTTCGCCAAGTTCTTAAAATCCCCGTTTCCCTATGGAGCGCCGTGTATTTTGTCGAGCAAAATCGCACATTTCGAACGTACTTTTCTAAGTTAGCGTGTTTTGGACGCAAAACGCGCATTAAAAATGTCCATTTTTTTTAATGAAAATCTTCCATTTCGCGAAGCTCTTAAATTCTTCGCTCCCCCTATGCAGCGCAGTGTATTTTGTCGAATGAAATCGCACATTTCGATCGTACTTTTCTAACGTAGCTCGTTTTTAGGTGTAAAACACGATATCTTAAAATGCGCATTTTCATCCTTTGTAAAATATTACAACGTACTTCTTTTAATTTAGCGCGCGATTTAAAATCAAACACGCAACAATCGTGAATGTTGGGTTTTTGGATGCAAAAAAAGGGCAAAAAATTATAAGGATGGGGATTTGCGTTTTTGTAATATATCTTTAGAAAATAAAACATGGACGTATCAGAAGACCTAATTTTTAGATATAAAACACGAAAAATTAGAAATGCGCATTTTCATTATTTGTAAAATACTACAACGTATTTTTTAAATTTAGCGCGCGATTTAAAATCAAACACGTCAACACAATCAAGAATGTTAGATTTTTAGATGCAAAAAAAAAGAAGAAATAAAATTAGAAGAATGTGCGTTTTTAGTGTGGTCCATTAAGTGTGCAACAAATGGGACATTTTTTTATTAGTCGTACAATCGAAATTTAAATACGGCCAAAAGTTAGTGAATGTTCGATAACCATATCAGATGCCCTTAGAATGGCTTCAAGTCAAACAATATACAGGACAGGACCAAAAATATGAAATTCGTTCAAGAATAAAGTTACCTGATTTTAAAAAATATAGCAAAATTTTATTCAGAAAAGTTGTTTAGTATCAAATGTTATGCTCAAATACAAAGTCACGGCCTCCTATTCGAATTTTGATTCGGTTTTTTTTTTGGACAATTTTGTATTATGTATGATACATATTTTTATTATTCTGATTTTATATGTATTTAAAGTAGCCACAACCACATCACTTTTAAATAACTTTTAGCAACTTGAAGCGTATTTGTAAAATTTACTTGGATTTATATATTTTTTAGGTAAGCGTCCGCTTCATGTTTGTTGCAACGATATTTAACAGAACTTTAGAATTTCGCAAATATTCTTTTTAACAAGGCAAATACTTTACTAATAATAATTTACATATGAAAAAACTCTCAATAAAATCAGAATAATAAAAATATGTATCCTACGGGGGATAATACAAAATTTTACAAACAAGAATAAAAATTCGAATAGGAGGCCGTGACTTTGTATTTGATTCTAAACAACTTTTCTCAATAAAATTTTGAAATAAGGTAACTTTATTCTTGAACGAATTTCATATTTTTGTCCTGCCCTGTATGCTGTTTGATTTGGAGCCATTCTAAATGCATCTGATATGGTTATCGAACATGTACTAACTGGTGACCGTATTTAAATTTTGATTGTACAACTAATAAAAAAATGTCCCATTTGTTGCACACTTAATGAACCACACTGTATATTATAATATATATATTTAGAAACGAAATTCTTAAATTCTTCGCTCTTCTATACAGCAAATACACGGTATTTTGTCGAGCGAAATCGCACATTTAGATCGTACCTTTCTAACTTGGCGCGTTTTACACGTAAAACGCGCATTAAAAATGTTCATTTTCGGCCTTTGTAAAATATTTCAGAGCACTTTTCTAATTTGGCGAGCGATTTAAAAATCAAACACGTAATAATCGACAGCGTACATTTCGAGCAAAATTTCCTAACCTGACGAGTTTTAACCCTAGCATAAATAATCGGGCAATACCTATTTTCACATAATCCGAGCTCCATTGAACCGACATATGAAATTTATATTAGACTGCTATAGAAATGAATTTATTGAAAGAAAACCATATTTAAGGATACGCGTGTTCTACAAGTTCGCATTTAAACATCAAAGTGAGCATTATTATTGTGTAAAAAAATTTGTTATTGATTAGAGTAACCAGTAGTACCATATTCTAATATGTTCACTACAAATATTTTTTGCGTCTAGTACATATCATTTTGTTTTTTTATGATCGATGTTTGATGGCCATATATTGAGCATTTTTTTTTGTTAATCATTGCACCGATGTTGGGGGTGTTGGTTGATCAAAAATATCAATATAGTTCATTGCTTAGTTTAAATCTTGCATGTGTATGTAAATATCATTTTATCCATAACATCTACGCCGCCCCCCCCCCTTGTTTGGCTATAGCGTAAATTATTTTTTGGATTCTTCTTATTATCGTTATTGGCAGATCTGTCATGATGCATGGCGCTTAGTGAAATTACACATTTGTTCGTTTTACGTGCGTAACTTGCCATAGTCACGTTATTTCTGAAGCGGCCGAGTCGTGTCGAGTTTATCAATTGTTTCCCACTAACCCCCGTTTTATGCATCCTAGGGTCAAATGTAATAACTCCTAAACGGTTAATTTTTGAACCTATAATTTAAAACAAAACGTATTACAAGTCCTGATCAGTAATAACGTAATAACTGATAAAAAATTTAGGACGTCTTCTATATTAAAAAGATCTACGATAGATTATATCGGTGTATGTAAAATCTAGGTTTTCCGTGAGATCCTTTTTTGTACGGTTTCGACCACTTGAACTCTTTATAATTAGTATCGGAGGTTTATATGTATTATATACCGCAAAACGTTAAAACGTTAAATGTTTAAATGTTGAAGCGTTAATCGTACGTTTATTGGTGAGCGTAGAAAAGGAATCGTTATTATTGTAATTTGTCGCATTTCGTTTACTCGATATGAATCGGGTGGTGTCGTTTTCTTTGCCGAAATATATATTTTTCAGCATGTCCACCAACCAATCTTCTTGTAGGGAATATTTCGTAAAACACAACACGAGTATCGCTACGAACAAAAAGAATATCGCTAAAATGGGTAGACCTAATAAAAGAAAAGTCCCAGATAGCATAAATCCACTTAAAGATGCGTAATTACCATACTTGTTCATCTCGACGCGATACAAGAACGTTTCGTTATAGGTTTCGTAAGCCTGCGTGTCGAAACGAACGCGTTGCACCATGGCTTCGTTTTGCGCTTGTTGCATACCGCCATCGCCTCCGGCGCTCGTATCTATAAGGTTACCCTTGTCGATACGCGTACCATCCGAATTGACGACCAACGCGTCCAAGTATATGAGTCTATCGAGAAAACTTTCTAATTGTATCGCCATCATTTCGTCGTCGGTGAGTATCAACGCGGCAAAATGTTCAAATTCGTAATTACAAGTGGCCGACTCTAGAGCTTTACGAAAGACTTTTTCACCGTTGCGCATGACATCCGATGGAATTTCGGGTGGAAATAGATTATTATAACCGTACGGATCCCAAAAGGTAAAGAGCATGTCCAATAGCATGGTGGCGACTAACAACCAACCGATTATTGATGCCGCCGCACCGAGGATCTTCGCGAGCATTATAGCGATTTTCGAGACGAGCTTGATAACTACACCGGTAACCATACGTACGGCTAAGCCTTTTAGTGCGCTACCCAACACTTTGGTACCGATGCGTTCGGCCATATTTAAAATGGCTTTTCCCGTAAAACTCGCCATTTTTTCGATGATCTTTTTACACAGCGATTTCACGAGTTCCAACGACTTATCCACGGCGATCCCTATTCCCACAGACGCCCAAAAATTCGGATCCGTTGTTACAGCCTCCAACATTCCCACTAATATTTCTTTCATTTTATCGACCCAATTTTTTTGTTCTTCGTCTTCGTGCTTATCATCTCGCGCGGATCGTTTACTTCTGGCATGTTCGTTTTGGGGTTCTTCCATGTTCAAACGTTTTCGCATAAACGGCGATAAATCGTTGGCCTGTATGGCAATATCTTCTCGTATGTGATGCGCGTGCCGGGCAACGGTTTTACGTATGGGCGAGACGCGTTTCGGTGTGGTGTCGATCAATTCGGGCACCTCGAACGACGAATCTATATCTTTTTTCCATCCGTCTAACGTATAACGTTCGGGTAATGTGGGTAAAACGGGTAAATTCTCCGGTATATCGAACGGTTTGTTGCCGTTCGTTAACACGCGAATCGATGATTTTGTGGTATTTATCAAACTCATTCCTATGACGGCGTCTAGAACCTGTTCCCACCATTCCATACCGCATGATCCGTCTTTTTCGAACGTACGATCGTAATATTTACAATATTGCTCGTTTGTGGTGTACTCGTAACCGCATCCGTACGGATTCTCTGATTTGATGCGTGAAAATCCCGTGGGCATATCGTTCAAACGCATCTCGTACAACGTGTCCGAACGATAAAATGTTTTTTCCAAATATGCTACAATAGACGAGTTAACCAGACGACAATGGTCGTCATGATAGTTTAACATCGGCGTGTCGGGCGCCCGTAGTCCGTCATCGTTGTACGTGGATTTGTGTGCGGTATGCCAACACGACGGTTGACATTGTACGTCGTACGATTCGGTGCCGAGATAATAATATGACGCTTTCATCTCTGGCGTACACAGACCTTTCGGTGTGGTAGGATTACACGATAGAGCGCTACATAGTTTTTCGGTAATTTCCACGTCAACGATAAATGCGGCATCTTGCAATAACGAAGGGATATAAAAATCATCTTGCGTCGCCGGACGTTTAGTATATTTTAGATGGCTGGCTAAATGAGGAACGTTTTCATATAAGCGTTTAATCACACGAATCTTATGATTGGCTTCTGCAAATTTATTCGAATTTTCGATATCGGTTGTTGTATAAGACATATTTTTTTTAACTGCTACTTAAAAAATGACCACTATACAAGAAATTATAGCAATTTGTTATGAAATTATAAAAGACTATCTTCTATTTTTATCACCGGCAACAGTTATTTATTTAGATGGTACGTCCTGTACTAGAAAAACATCGACGTTAAACGCTACCGAATATCCAGTGACTAAGACGCAACAGAACGCACCATTAACAAATACGGATACCTTTGGACCAAGCGTGTTGGGCTATATGGTTAGCTGTATGATACAACAACGAAACGATACTAGGAAACGATTCAACGATCGTTCACCACTCAACGTGTTGGAATGGGGCGTGTTGTGGAAATTGATGAGTTTATTTCGAAAAACTTTTGGAAACGTTCGCCCGATTTTCGACAAAAATATCGCCAGTCCAGCGATGATCGAATATCTCGATAAATTTGATAACGTATTTTTTAATTTAAAGGAATGCTATTATTATAAACACTTTCGCGATCAAATTAATGCATTAGCGTTGATCGATACGAATGTGGATCGTTGCGACAAGCTACATCGCAAGCGTAACGAGGGTAATGATGCGGAACGATCTCGATGGAAATTTTATACTCCCCTACAGAATCGTATGTATCAAATTTTATATAAAGACGCGTGTATAGATTTAAATTTGTTTAACGCACCTATAGAAGATACGATTATCGGCATTTCGACCTTTTTAAAAGAGAAAATGTCTCAATTGACTGAGAAAAATTTAAACGATAGGATTAACGATTGCAATAGACAATTGGGTGAGTTTCGTCGATGTGGGATCGTAAAAGACGATAATTTTCCATTGAACCCTATATCGGTGAATGTACGAGATGTAGATAATAGAAATACGTCGATGCCACGGGACTTAACTCTGATCAATACCACCGCTCATGTATACAGATCGTTGGGGCGTATAAAATGTAAAACCCTTATGCCGCAAGAGATAAACGTCAACAGAGAAGAATTACCAACTCAGCTTATTCCTTCATATTTGGATGTATCAACGTCGTCAACATCATCATCATCATCACCGTCATCGTTAATATCGTTGTCGCGATACGAAGACGATGAGGATCCTTTACAATACAGTAATACTTTACGTATGTTTAATGATACCGATTCAAACGATATTACATATGTTGAAGATTACACGTGCATCGACGAAGACGAAATTGTAAAAAAAAAAAAACGTAAAATTGCATAATAAAATATATAATAATAATAATCTCTCTTTATTAAGCTCATATACATATATACTAGTAAAAAAATATATATCGTTTATGTGTAATTTTTTAGTTGGATATAATCTAGGTTTATGTAAAATCATTTTTAAAATCACATTCTGCACAGTATTTAAATTCTCTTTCTATAGTAACTATTAGTTGTATTATCTTAACCAGCGGATCAGCCGATTGATCGATATTTTTAATGACAATATGTTGCCAATCATACGCTTTAATCTTTTACCGATTAATTTCGTATGATTAACTATTTTCGTTAATTTTGTTTCGAACAATTTTGACTTTTTCTCCAGTTACATTTTTATTAAACTTTAATTGTGTAAAAGTTGGATCATGATCAGTTATTTTGGATTTTAATACCAACGGCACAAAAGATACGTTTTTTTATATTGTTCTTCGCAAAGATGTGATCAATACACGTTTTCTCTTTCCCGGTTGGTCGATTAATACAAAAGGTGAAATCAAAACGGCTTAGTAGATCAAGAAAATTTTGGAAATTGTAATTTCTGTCGTCTAAAATATCTATACTCGTATTATATCTCCTGCTAGAATTTCATTAGCAGTGGTACAGTAACCTCCGATGGTATTGGATTTAGGTCAACTAGAAAATTTGATGTCACGTACGGCGGCGGTTTATAAAGTGAAGTTATATCTATTTTTTTTTTATTATGGGCTGTTAAGTTGCAATCTTATAATTCTGGAATATGAAAGTAGAAATTTTAACCTTTTTTTTTATTCCTTCTAAAATAGATATTTTATTATGGATAATCGAAATTTTCAAATGAGTTCATCCCAAGAACAATTTAATATACGTAGCAATGATCGACAATTTTCTTGCGAACCTCATTGTAATCAAGACGCTTTTAGTGTATTCGCTTCGTCTAACTCGTCTCAAATGAATAATATATCGTTCACAGCGGAATATTTAGATATCAACAGATTACACGAAAATATTATGATAATTTCGACAAGTTTGACAAATAATATTAACGATTACAAGCAATGGCTAAGGGACAAAGAGGCGGAAATCGAAACTAGATATATGATGAATCAAATCGAAGCGACTTTAAATTTATTCAATCGCGTCAATAACGTTCGATCGAAATTACAACAGAGTAACAAGATATTGAATTCGTGGTACGTTATGATGCAAAATAAATTGAGGGACATTCTCGAAAGTATAAGATCGTACGAGACGATGAAAAATCGTTTAAATAGTTATAAAACTCAAGGCATTACCGAGATTTACGGTGACATGGGATTATCCGCAAATCAAAATGATCAAGCTAGACGGAAAATAACGCAATCCAAAGGTATAAATCGATCCTTGAATAAAATTAAAAATATCGAATCGGAATTAAATAATAATTTAATCGAGTATTTTTCCGAAATCAATTCGTTTAATAGCGGTACGATACGTGTTAATAATAAAATGTTAGATCTGGTATCGTTGGGTAAAGATATCGATTCGTTAGTGCAAGACGAATCGCCCTTGAGTCGTATACAAAGCGATTTGGCGAATATAATCAACGCATCCGACGTGCAATTTCGATTGACGACTGGAAATTCGGTCGAAACGCTTTTCGATCAAGTGCAAGTGCGAAATCCAATTAACGTTGATCTTCGCGATCCGGCTTCGTTATTCAACACCGACGAACTAGTTGTTTATTTAAACAGGATAAATAATAACCAATTGTATACGCCGAATACAATGGATTCTATCGAAAAATTACTAGAATACGCGACTAGAGCGGCACCAAACGATCAACGAATAAATGATCTCGCGGTTGCTATACGTAATAATACTCCAGATAAAGTGTTTCGAAATTTTCGACAAAATATGCGCAATCCAAATACGATATATGCACAAATGGCTAAAATAGAGAGTTTAAAAAAAAACCTGAATAAAAAAGATAGATCGACGTATGACGATATTTTAAACGCGCTACTTATCGAAACTCAAGAAGCAGCTCGCGCCGTTCTAGACGGAGACTAGAATAATCCTTAATAAAAAGATGATTGTAAAATTCGCGACCGTCGATGGTATAGTAATGGATTATTTCGGTTTCTATCGTTCGAACGAGTCATCCTTACACCTAGGCGAAGCTAATTTTACACGAGACGCATTAATTATAACCGATCGTACGTCGAGCGATGAATATACTAGACTCTTCATTATCGATATCATAAAGTTAATACGATACGCCATAAAATTAAATGTATACAATAACGACGAAATAATCATACATTTACCGAAAATGTCACCTACTTTATTGAAAGAGGTAAGTATTCAGGAAAAATTTTGTAATAACATAAGTAACGATAATAGAAGTCAAGTTAAATTGTTACATATTTAATTTTTATTTTTACGTAAAATAACAAGTCAGTATAGATAGGTACGTTGAGAACGTTTTTTATTTTTTACATATGCAATATATGTTAAAACACATTTTACAAACGGCAGGTATATGTTGCAAGGATAGACTCAAACCAACGTACAATCGATTCGTTTTTGTTGGTTTTATTTGTCGTTTTTCAAATTCATGTTTTTCACGGGCACTCGTTATTATTGTATTTGATGTTATTTCGGTTTGCGTTGTTTCTATTGATGATGTTGCTCGAACAAATGATGATGATGATGATGATGTATTCGTAGATTCTGTTAGTGTAGTATAAATCGGTTGATCTATAAATATAGGTTCGTACGTCGGAGTTACGGTTAATTCGTTCAATATTTGATAATCTTCACCGTAGATACGTTGTTTTTTATTCGTACACGACATCGATGTTTCTACGAGTTTTCTTTTCATTGTATTTTTCTTCTTTTTAGTTGTAATCTCGATAATAGAATTGCTTTTATTTAGAATGTTATTTAAAAATTGATTTTTACACGAAGATACAACGTCAACATCATCATTGCTATCATTGTCCTTTATTTCTTGTGTAAAATTAAGATTTAATTTATCATTTTCGATAGATCGAACTAAATAGTTTTGATATTGAAAAATTTCAGTATCCATTTTATTTTCATCGCTATTCATAGCAATCGTATCGTTTATATTAGACGATCGCACGTCTTCATCGATACATCGAGTAGATATCCCACGTGAATCGTTTAATATTTGATTTTTATCCATTTCACCATTAGCCGGATCGTAGTTTGACGATCGCGGTTCATATAGATTTTCCATAATGTTTAATGTAAGAATACAAAAAAAGACTAAAAACAAAATTAAAAATAAGCACAAAATTTACAATACATTATTTATAAACGATGCTCGATTCAATTCGATTAGTCGACTATCTAAAAATAACGACGCACGTAATCTTTTAAATGACCGACAAGAAGAAACGATTATGCCCAATTCGAATGATTATTGTAATGCAACATCGGTATCGCCATTAATAACACTATCGTCAACGTCGCGTTCGATTTTATACAATAATGTTACACGCAAATTACCGACGAAACCTATGTTAGCAAAGCCGATACGTTCGTTCTATGAATTGGAAAAGAAACTAAACGATGGTGTGTTTTATTTAGAGGAGAAATTTGACGGAGAACGTTTATTATGTAGTATCGATAATCGTGCGTCGTTAAT